>VUQG01022337.1:9618-23823 GCA_015106755.1 Etia nguti | reverse complement strand
AAAGAGTAAGTGAGATAGAGAGCGTTCAGATTGCGCAGTGCTGCGTGATTGTGTTTTCTGCTTTGGGCTTGGTAGAATTTAATACACATCAAAACAACAAAATTACTGGCAGAAATAATGTGGCTTTTTTCAGGCAGCTGGAGTTGACTAGATATATTTTTATGTAATGCTGAGCTCTAGTTAGAAATTCCTGGGGACTGTGAAGGATTTGTTCATTTCCAAAGCAAATGAAGATGTTTATGTGATGCAGTGAATAGTGGTTGAGTGTGATTTACTGTCTGTGATTGTGCAGTTGGGTTTTTTTGTTGTTGTTTTTTTTACTACAGGGTATCAGGCATGTATCGACGTGTGGGGTTCTAGTGTTGCCAGATCAGATCAGTGTACACGCACTTGTAACCTTTTCCTGTCACTCAGAGTTTACACACTAACGCATATCTACTCCTTCTACACTTGCTGTATATATATACACACAAACACACACACACACACACACCTCAAAAGCCTCGTCCACATGAAACCCTCGCCTCATCTCCATACTCCCTCTCTACTGCCCCAATGGGAAAGGGTTGAGGCCTTATCTTAGCAAAACACTCCATCCAAGTCCCCACTTACTAACAGGCTTTACTGGCTAATCTTTAGCTCAGACAAGCGCCTGGGCACCAGTCGAAAAGTGAAGGAGAGTGGGAAAGAGACACTGAGAAGAGAAGCAGTAGGAGAGAGGGATGAAAAACTCTTTTTTCGCTGATTGCCCCTGAATTATGTATCAGCCCTAATGTATCTGTCCTGCCTATATAAAATATAAACTTTTCCTGTCTTCACCCCCCACTCTCCCCTCTCAGTGCCTTGTGGTGGGAACATCACATCAGACAATGGGACCATCTTTTCTCCGGGTTACCCTGAGGAGTATCCAAGCTCAGCTGACTGCTCCTGGCTGATTACTGTGGCTCCTGGCTTTGGCATCAAACTCAACTTCTCCCTCCTTCAAGTTCATGGGCCACATGACTTCATTACTGTCTGGTAAGAAATGACAGCGTAACAGGCTCCGGATATGCAGAAATAGTTTCAAAGAGATAACGCGGAAAGTTTGTTATTTTGAAAGTTATTTTGAGGAAAGCTGTATTAAACTTCACCATCATCTCAAAAATTCTCAAGAGCTCTGTTCTTATCAGATTTAAAGGATTCATGTTACTCATTTCCTTCCCCATAATATTGTAGTTTAACATATTTGAGAGAAATTTTTTGATTTTGTTTTTCTTAAATCTTTGATTATACCTTTGTGGTTTTTGTCTTTTTATATGATGACATGGTTAAAATTGCCATATGCCAGGTTTTTGCATACATGATGTTTGCCAGTTCTAGTTGATCCTCCAAAGCTTCCAAAGGTCCCAGCTCTCAGTGAGACAGGAGGTCTGACTGACAGCCAACCTGGCAACATGACCACATGAAAAATCCACATGGTTTTCTGGTGACATCTACGTTTAAAGGTTTGCGCTGCTCCTAGAAATTTGTTTGAGGCTTTTTTAGACCATTGATAATTTAAGTCAACATGGCTAAAGCGAGCCAAAATGTCCACTTTCTATCGTATTGTTTCTCATCTATAAAATGGTCCCCTCTGTGCTGATCTTTCCCAGCTAGTTCCTACAGAGCCAAGATGGGGGACTATCTTGTTCCCCATTTTCCAGCTACCACCGCTGTGTATCTATCCACTGAACTACTGAGCCAAGGAAATGGGCCCCTTAATGGCGGCTTGGCTAGAGTGCTGTCAGGCAGCAGTCCCTAGCCAGCCGTTTCCAGAGCTGCTTGTAATCTCCCATGCCCAGTCTGACAGCCAAAGACAGATGGTTTTTAAGCTGAATGGTTGTGGCAGGAATCTGGGAGCTGGCTTAATCGGCCATGCCCACACCAGGGGACTGCCAAGGCTGGGCCACAGCTTCCAGAGACACTCCCTTTGGATAGCTGTTAGCAGGAGCACCGCAGTCGAGACCTGTCACTCCACGCTTACTGTATATCTAAATTCTACCTTATTTTAACATAATCATCCAGAACAGGTAAGGGGTAATCTCTTTGGGTTTGTTGAAGTGTGAGCAGCTTGATTATACTCTTCTGAAGCTGCTTGACAATAATCTGGCATGTGGCTTAGTAGTTTGTTTGCATAACAGACCCTTAAGGTTCTTTATGGCTCTTGTACAAGTCAGCTCTGGAGCATAGGCTGGTGTTTCCAGCATATTGTTGTTTTTGCATTTATGGTTGACTTGCAACATTCCCCCATTTTTAGGGATGGTCCACAAGAAACAGCCAGGAAACTAGGTGCGTTTACTGATGGAGAGCCCAACGACCCACCCAGCAGCACATCCAATCAGGTGCTGATACGGTTCCGTAGTAACACAGAGAAGGGGGGACTCTTTCGTATCAGCTATCAAGGTTTGTAGATGGTGTGGATCTAGCTTTGTTTCTAGCTCTTGATTTACATATATTCTTTGTTTAACTTCTTTCATGTGTTTGATGCACTCACAGCTTACAGACTACAGTACTGCCTCCCTCCCCCCATCATTCCTAATGCTGAAATTCTGATGGCAAGCAAGGAATTTAAAATTGGTAGGTGGAAATGCTGTCACAATAAGACCCGTGCACTTAAACACAGCGGCACTGACACTTCTGTCTTTTTGTATTTAATGTTATTCCCATGCAGACTTGCAGAACTGTAGCATTTTGAAGCATTCATGAAGCTTCTAACTTTGGCTGTTTTTATTGCCTAGGTTCGCTGAATACACAGTCCATTCAGACACACCTCAAATGTATCACCTAGGGCAGGTGATCTCATTCCCTTTTGAAGACAACAGAGATGAATTCCTGTTTCTGTATTTGTGTAGCTATTTGACCTTTTCTGTTCAGAGACATAAAAGTAGCAACACTGACATAGTGTCTGTAGGATCCCGTGGGGATTTTTGTGTCCACAGATTCATCCCAGTTTTCACTGAAACACATGACGGATGATAACTTCTGTATTGTTATAGAATCCTTTATAAGGAGCACTTTTTACATGTATCATAACAGTTAATGCTACTGCTTCTGACCTTGACCTTGACTGTAGCTCTCCTTTGTCCGTCACTGTTTTCAGGTGATATAGTGCGTTACCGATGTCTCCCAGGATACCAATTAAGTGGAAACAGCATCCTGACCTGTCGGCTAGGTACACATTTGGAATTTGAGGGCCCTCCACCCTCATGTGATGGTGAGTGTTCGTTTACAACTTGAAAACATCCTGGAGTACCAGTGATATATCCCTGGATATCCTAGCATTGAGCACACTTGTACACAACAAACAAGGGTTGGGAGCTGATTTTTGTGACGTATACGACACTGAGTTGGACACAGTATGGTGATGAGTTGTGAAGGACCTTGCAGAAGGCTAAAGCACCTTAACTAGTGTGCCCTACATCAAATTTGCCAATCTTCATAAGGTTGAGTTATCAGGGGCTACCACTGAGATCAGCTGGCCTACTGAGATTTCACCTCATGGCCTAAATATAAACTCGTTGGCCACTTCATTAGGTATCCCTGTTTAACTGCTCATTAGGACAAATATTTGATCACATGGTAGCATCTCATTGCATTTAGGCATGTAGACATGTGAAGACAACCTGCTAAAATTCAATCCGAGCTTCAGAATGGGGATGAACGGTCATTTTAGAGATTTTAGAGAATGTGGCATGGATGTGTTTCAGAAACTACTGATCTACTGGAGAAAATGCCAGTAGAGGTCAGACTGCTTCGAGCTGATAAGAACAACATGGAAAAACCACTGACTGGTCTGATGAGTCATGATCTCTGCTGCAACATTTGGATAGTGGGGTCAGAAAACAGGATAAAGAACATGAAATCACAGATCCATCCTGTGTTGTATGAAGAGTTCAGGTTGATGGTGAAGGTGTAATAGTCTTGGCAATATTTTCTTGCCACAATTTGGGCTTCTGTATGGCAATTGTTTGATGCCCCTGCCTGCCACAGTACTGTTGCTGACTATGTCCACACTATGGCTTCTGGCTGCTTCCAGCACCATAACATGCCATGCCACAAAAGTCAAATAATGTCAAACTGATGTTTTTTAACATGACAACGAGTTCAGTGTACTCAAGTGGCCTCCACAGTCACTAGATCTCAATCAGATCCAATAGAGCACCTTTGGGATGTGGTGGAAGGGGAGATTCATATCATGAATGTAAGGCTGACGAATCTGCAGTAACTGTGTGACGCTATCATGTATATGGACCAAAATCTCTGAGAAATGTTTCCAGCACCAAGCAAAATAGGGTCTAACCTCCTACTAGCAACATGTAACTAATGAAGTGGCAGGTTAGCGTATATTTTGCCTAAAAAGCACCAGCAAGACAAATGGTAATCTCATCTCTATGTCATAAAAAGAGAACATGATGTCATTCATTAAAGTGGCTTTTTAAGAGAGTTCTGCTGCTGTGAAATAAACAGTATGTCAGAACTATATATGATATAGGTAAGTCCTAATGGTTATGAGTTCTTGTAATAGTTAAGACACTTTACTGTCAAAAGAAAAAACTTACAGTATTCCAAAGTAATCCTATCTGCCTGTACCATTTTAATCCTCTCTTACATTTAAGCTGATCAAACAGCGTCAAGCACATGGTGTAAAAAACACATTCTAAGTGCACCATCACAGAAACAGCAGGGCCAGTCTGAGTATGAACACACAAAATGTTTAAGCACCGAATGCAGTGATGTGGTTTGTTTACGTAATATATGTCTTAATATGCATTGACTCATTTTCGAGTTTGACGAATCATAATGTTTTAAATGTAGCACGAGTCAACACTGCCTTCATCCTCCAAGAGGGACTGTATGAGTTTATTTTCAGCAGTGTTATGTATCCCTTAGCTCTAATCATGGACTCATGCACTACCTTGAGCATCGCCTCTTTTCTTGCTCCTGCGGGTACCCTTTTTTGCCTGTAGTCATGGAGCGACAGCCAGATATCAGCTTGGTACCATTTCCAATCTCGGCGAATGATGCTTGGCTCCCATGAGGCCGAGCGCAGCTGCTGTGGCGCTCTCTACATGCTGAGATGTTGTCCTCCCAGAGGAATGCAGCACCCACCCACCGCACGCGCTATAACATCGTAATGCTGCGCGTTGTGCACGCCACTTTTCCTCAGGGCAAGAGACTGGGTGCATAGAGGGGTTTGTGCTTCACAATATCATAAAAGCTTATCTTTCATTTTCTTTCTTTCTTTCTTTATCAGAAATGTGTTTCTCATTTAAGAATGCTTCGTGTGTCCTGTTCTGTTTGTGGGTTACGTAGTGGGCGAGAGGGAGGTTTAGGCGAAGTTTGATAAATGCAACTAATTTAGTGTACTAAATAGGAAAAATATGCAAAGCTCTCAGCATGAGGTGAAAAAGGAGAGAGATACAAAAAAAAGAATTAGACGAAAGCAAGAGGGTAATAAAAGTGGAAGAGGAGCTATGTATAGGCTAATAATGGAGACATGGAAAGTGCTTAGGACACCCAGTGAGAGGCAGAACGGAGAATACTGAAAGTGTCAAAAATGAGAGGAACAAGGCAATCCCTTGTACGTATGTTCCCTGGATTTATTTGCCACCCCTTTTTACCCCAGGGACAGATATTTGCACCTGTATATGTGCAAGAATAAGCATACAGTGTTTACAATTACTGGTCTGAACATTGGCAGATGGTTGCCCCTCCCTAAGCCTGGTTCTGCTGAAGGGTCCTTTCTGTTAAAAGGATGTTTTTTCTGCCCACAGTCACCAAGTGATTGCTCAAAGGGGTTCATCTAATTGTTGGAGTTTTCTCTGTGTTGTTGTAGGCTCTTTAACTTATAATATAAAGCACTTTGAGGTGACTGTTGTTGTGATTTGGCGCTATATAAATAAAATGGAAATGAATTGATGTAATGCTTAAAATCCAGTAATTTTTCAGTGCCTTTTAATGTAGGTTCAGTTGTAAAATTCCCTCCAACAGTTTGTTTCCCTTTGCGCTGACTAATGTACTGAGGACAGACAACCTACTTCCTGCTCCCCTTTCCTCCAGCTTTCATGCTATTTTGCCTGCACAGACACAGGCCAGGGTGACGGAGAGGCCAGAGATTGCAAAAGCTAAAGAAGTAAGAGGGAGCTGAAAGCAGAGAAAAAAGTTAAAAGACGATGCTCGAGTGAGAGGGAGAGAGAAGAGGGTCAAAAGATAAACCGATAGGAAGAGAGCAGTTTGAGTATAACTCTGGATACGCTGGAAAAAGCCAAAAAATTGGCCTGGAAAAGATGGAGGAGAAATTGCTAAATGAGCAGAAGGGTAGTGAGTAAGTGAGAGTGGGGCTGGAGTTTAAAAGCAAGGCGAGAAAGGGAGACAGGGAGAGACTTACTTGGAGGGCAGTGAAGAGATGAAGAGCAACAGCTCATTGAAATGCAGGGGACATGCCGGCTGCAGCTGCACCTATCAAATCACCACTTCTAGCTCTGACAAGCAAAACCCTCCCTGCACATTTAGCAGCCCTCACTCCCCACACACAAACACACACCGAGTCGCTGTATACGTATACTGTATGCAGCTCCACGCCGGTCTAGCTGGTGTCTGGGTTACGCGGCGGTGGATGTTGTCATTCTGTGACAGTCTTCAAGAGAGCAGCCCTGGAACCACAGCCGGGTCTGCAGTGTTCCTTGCCCCCTCGGCGCCAGCATCCTCTCTCATCTTCTGCATTCCCCTCCTCCCTCGCTCGACACTCACTTCTCTCCCATGACTCACTAACATCAGACTTATGTTCTTACATAACACATGTAGCCTTTGTTCCCCAGACTTTCTTTGTCATTGACTGAGGCTGCTTGAAAACTGTGCATTCCCACACACTTTATAACACACAGGTGTCTGTCAATACCCAGATCTATCTGTGTCTACCTTCCCAAAAACCTGGCATACAGACAGAGAAATAAAAGCTACCATCATAAATATGTAAACACTGACACACAGTAACTTTTTTTTTTTTTTAACCTGTTTAATTCAGAGAACAGTTGCCAGTCATCCAGATGGGTATTTGCTGCCATCGGAGCAACCGGTGGCTTGGTTCAGCATTTGATTTCCCTTCTATTTGATTACACTGGGTTGTATTGGACCCACGGCCCTTAACTACATTTGCTGTCTGCAGAGACCACAGGGAGTTCAGGCATCACACACACAAAGCAGCAGCATCAGTACAAAGTGTTGCTTGAATTCATTAATGAAAACACAATGAGCTCTGATGAGCCCAAATCCCTGTGTTTATCCCCCAGACAGATTTCTGGTTAAAACCTGCATAATAATCCATCACATTACTTTCCCAGCTAGTTACAGTAGCTTTCTTCATCCCTGTCCCCTTTTGTTTCTCTCGCCTCTTCATTTATCTCTCTTCCGCTCAGTGTATTCCGATTTTTTTTCCCTCTCTCTCTGCCCTGTCTTCTTTTGTTAGACGTAGAATGGATTACAGCTACCCCCTCCGTTTCCCATCTTCATTGTCATCCCTGACTTCTAAGAGTTGTTAGGTCCTGATCCGCATTAATACTTATGTTGTGGCCCTTCCTATTCATTCTTCTCGTTATCAGGCTCGGCTTATGCTAATTAAAAGCCATCTCAACAGCAATGCAACAGTTCAAGCTTGATATGTATAGTAGATTTTTGCATAGGGGCATTTAAATTTGTGGAGTGCGTAGATACACATGTGCGTCAGTGCTTGTTTGCGCAAAAAGCCTTCCACTGCATCTTTGATTAGGAAGATATTTGCAAACTTTGAACAGTTTCCCCACAAACAGAAGGGACGCTTCACAGAACGCCGTCCCTGCTGCCTGTTTATTCCGCTCCTCGTCTCATTAAAGTGAGATTTCATTTTGAGCTCTATCAGCGTTGATCTCACCTTGTGTGTCAAAGCTCCCCCCCCTCCCCGCTTTTTTGTTTTTCTTTTTTCCAGCTGTCAGATTTGTCCCCTAATACCCTTTTGTTTACAGCCAGAGTGATGCTTCATTTCAAAGTGGATTAGTTTAATAAGTAGCAGCCTATAGATAAGCACCCCTGCCCATCTCTTTCCATCAGCTCCGAGACAAGCTGAAGGGAGTTTTGAAGACACATCCAGGCTTTCTGAAAGGTCACTGACAACACATATCTCATCCTCTGAGAATTGATCATTTAATGAACTTCACTCTTAGATTTTATATGCCACTTCCAGGTGCAATCACTTCCACTATCACTGACGGATTTAAACCTTTTCGACTCATATCCACTGAGGGACTTGACGTAGTAAATGATTTTGCAGACTTGGGGAATGTCTTCTCGGAATTTAGGATCATAGGTGATTAATGTTGCTTTACTTCCAGAAGTCGATGCCAAAAGTGGTACTTTGCCAGGCTTTTTTCTTCTTTTTTTTTCTTTTTGTTTTTTTAGACAAAACTGCTGTTTTTGGTTGATGAACAACACTGACAAATATTAATTGTTTGTTTGGAAGCATTATACTTAGGGAAATGTAGCAAATGCAACAAATGGTTACATTTGACAGAAAATAATTCTTACATGCCAGCTTACCTGACATTATCCGAAATTTCCTGAGGGAATAAATCCCAACTAGCTGACACGCCAACCCCAGTAAAACAAACGGGAAGAATTATTTAATGTATAATGTATACTTTATTGATCCCCGTGGGGAAATTCCTCTCTGCATTTAACCCATTCACTCAGTGAAGCAGTGGGCAGCCACCAGTGCAGCGCCCGGGCATTTGCAGATGCTGTTTAAACCAAGGCTTTCTGCCATATTTTTATGCAAATTTCATAATCTTTTTCCCCTATGAACACAGAGAAGATGATGAACAAACCAAGGCATGCACAACTGTTCATTCACACACACAGGCTCACCTATTTACAAGTTAATAGTCACTTCACAGTGCTCCACAAAAGAGGCACACAGCTTGAGGTTTAAGTCAGAGAATTCAGGATTGCTCAGCTGTTGTGGAGGACCTCAAAGTGCCAAGTACTTCCTTTGCCCTAAGGTAAAACAGTGCTTGGGTATTAAAATTGCAGCACAGGGCAGGTACTTTATACCCCAAGCAAAGTTTTCTGCCACATTTGTTTGACAAACACAAATGCTTGCAAAAAATCTATGTGCATGCAGAGAGAGCACCTGGTCGAGTAAGTGCTGTTTTAAGCGGTTTGCAAGTACATTTGTATGTATGTATGTGTGTTTTTAATGATTTCTCCCATGAAAGAATTTAAAGCCTCTGGCTGGTAACAGCTTAAATGCTATTACTTGGAGTGGATGTATTCGTAATTGCAACAGCACAAACTGTTGGGTTGCATGTCTTTTGTCCTGTCTCCCTCCCTTCATCTCCGAGCCCATCTCTGGTCTCGGCAGATGGCTGCCCCTCCCTGAGCCTGTTTCTGCCAAAGGTTTCTTCCTGTTAAAATGGGGTTTTTCCTTCTCACAGTCACCAAATGCTTGCTTATAGAGACTTGTCTGACTGTTGGGATTTTCTTTGTATTGTTGTAGGGCCTTTGCCTTACAATATAAAGCCCCTTGAGATCACTGTTGTTGTGATATGACGCCATATAAATAACAATGAATTGAGTCTAAGGAGGCTGGAAAGAAAACGACTGGACTTCTTTGAGGTTTTCTTGAAGATGTTGCACCTCTCATCCATAAGGCTTCCTCAGTTCTAAAAGCAAAATGTGGCGAGTCATCTTGGATCAGCTGACCTGATAGGGTCACATTGGGCAAGGCCTCACAGTGGTTTCACTCGAAACCTCTGGAGGTAATGACTTGCGCATTTTTTCACACCTTGGCTCATGTGATGACACACATGATTAATAGTGGGTCAACAACCTTCCTAAGGGACAACCCCTACTAAGGTTTATTCGCTTGGATGAGAGGTGAAACATCGTCAGAAAACTTAAAGTAATTCACTTGTTTTCCTTTCAAGCTCCTGAGATTATCCTGACTTGGATGACTTGAATTTGGTGCAATTTGAATTGAGTTGCAGCAGGGCTTCTGTGTTAAAACAGTTAAATACTGTTAGGTATGCCAAAATTTTTGCTTAGGTAATTTTCTATGGAAACTATTGAAAGCCGTAATATGCAGTAGGAAAATCCTTTTTTATTTTTTCTGTGCAACTACAGAGATTTTCTTAGCTTCAAAAAAAGAGAAAAAGATTATTTAAAAAATGCACATCAGCTTCATCTTCTGTATGCATATAGACACAGTAAAGACAAGTAGTATTTAAAACAAACAGTGTAGCTGTTGCATTGTGTCGCTGTAACAGCATGTTGCATTCTTTCATTTGGCAGCTTGTTTGTGGGGCTGCAGTGTGCATGCAGACATCTCTGTCAGATTAAAAGGTTGGCTTTACAGAACTGCAGCAAAAACACAACAGACAGGAGCACTGTGTGCTGTCTGATAATATGGAATGAAACCACTAGAAAATGTCAAAGGATGTCGTGGAGACGTCTTGCAAGAATACAAATGACAGCAGGGGAAAATGAGATGAGCGGACGGATGAGGTCCGCCCAGACGTGCCTCTTCAAAAAGGCGCTTTGAGGCAGATGTGAGCGTTAACCACCGAGTTAGCATCACATCTGTCGCACACTCACAATGGGAAAAGAAGAGGGAATACGCTAATGGCAAGTCAGTAATATTATATAATGTATAAACCGTTTCCTGGAGTGAGTTAGCATGGACAGCTTTGTTTCCCCGTGACAGCATCAGGACCAGAATGACAATTAGCTTAGCTATGCTTTTAGTTACATTGAGTTGCCCTCCAGCAGCAGTATGGTTCTAACCAATCCAATTT
Organism: Etia nguti; assembly: GCA_015106755.1. Classification (NCBI taxonomy): domain Eukaryota; kingdom Metazoa; phylum Chordata; class Actinopteri; order Cichliformes; family Cichlidae; genus Etia; species Etia nguti. Next base: position 12,982 of record VUQG01022337.1, on the reverse strand, counting down.
GTGTTTCAAGGTAAATTGATTCCACTAAAACAAATGAACAATCGCTGAATGTGATGCGCAATTATGAAACGACAATACAGGAACAGATCATCATTCCTGTAGGTCACAATAATAGATTTACGTTTTGTCTCTCCACCGTGTCTTTCTGTCAACAGTGACGTGTCCCATGAACGAGATACTCACAGCCTCCACGGGCGTCATCATGAGTCAGTCGCCCGGCAACGGCTTTCCCCATTTCGAGTCCTGCTCCTGGGTGGTCAAGGTAGAACCCGGCTACAACATTACTTTCACTATCGAACACTTTCAGACCAGCCGTCAGTTCGATGAGCTCGAAATCTTTGATGGTGAGTGACTGCATCTGTTAAGATAGAGAACTTATTTTCATCAGTGCTAACATACATGACAGTGTTTATCTGTTTGTACCCATTTGGTTTTTACCCATTACATTTCCTCGTCGTTTTCTTGGTCTAGATTACCAGCTGGACTCCCATTTGACATCTCCTTTCACATATCCCCTGGCAGAAAGAGTCATTTTCACAGATATCTGCAATTGAAGGCTAAAATGAGCTAGAAAGCTAAATCCACTATTCCCAACAAAGCTCTCTGCCACTAGTAACAGAAAATCAAACACAGGCTCCCTTTTATGGTGACAGAACATCTACATCTGCCTTGTACATTTGCATGTGATTAGAGGTACAGTCAGCATCTCTGCCAGGCTGCTCTGAGAAAGTGGTGATCGTATACACTGGTGATGCTGATTAGTGCTTTTTATCTTCTGCCGAGTGTAGAGGAACAGACATTTGCTAACCTTGGGGCTGCCAAGCCAATTATGGACTAAAGTCTTTTTTTTCCCATCATTAGAAGATTAGGAAATTGTGATATTTTTCAAACTTCTGTGCTTCTGTTTGGATAAAAATAAATTCTGTGCAAGTATATATATATATCAAATATGTAATCAAAATTGTGTGTCCTCATTACTTTTATTTTTTTGCTTTGCTTTTCCTTTTTACTAGAATATACTTTACAGAATTTATCTCATATTGGTAGAAAATAAAAGCTAACATAAAAACTGTGCCTTTTTAGTAGTTTTGTGATTTTCACAGCTGGATCCCTCTAAAATCATCATTTCCCCCCACCCATGTCTTCATCCAGGCCCATCCAGACAGAGTCCTCTCCTAATCACACTAAGTGGTAACTATTCCAGTCCGCTCAGCATCACCAGTTCCAGTAACAAAGTCTACCTGCACTGGTCCTTCGATCACACGACCAGCCACAAAGGCTTTCGCATACGCTACTCAGGTAAGTCTAAAGCAGCGATTTGCTAGCATGGGGTTCATGACTTTATTAGAAGTCTAATTTCTCTAAAGTTGTCAAGTCTTTATAAAATTCAAGGCCAACACCGAAATGCTTAAAATTTGTGGAACGGCAGACATTGAAAGTTCCATATGTACACTGGGGAATGTTAACTTGATAATTCTGGACCTCGTTTGTAAATTCAGTCTTTCAGTGGTGCAGTCGGTTTACTCTGTAAAGGAGACCAATATTTGGACTGCCAACTGCAGCTGAGATGGCCAGAAATATCAGCCATCTCTATGACAACCTAGTGGGGGTGGTAGGCATCTGCAACACTTCTTGCCACGCAGCAAGGCTTGGGAATTAGTAAACGCTGTGTCTTGTATTGCTTATTATTCCTCTGTTTTGTCCTGCTCCCGTGAAGGATCTGTTGGTATACGACACCTGCATAACTCGCTGTGAATTATGACTGTGTAAATATTTAAAAGGCTCCCTCCGTTCTGTATCAACACCACTCAGCCAGATTGACTAATCGTCTCTCTACCCTCCTCTCAGTGGAGCTTTCTGTCTCCCCAACCGGATGTTCTGCCCTATTTTTCTTTTGCCTCTTTTAATATCTTTTTCCTAAGTATTGACGGATTTTGCTGTAGCGGGTTAAGCAACAGACTGAGATCTGTCTGAGAACCCAAGTGTTGCCTCGGTCAGTATGAAGTTGCCTTTTGTGGTATCTTGGTGGGGAGGAAGAAACAGATGACACAGGCACATTCACTGTTCCTCATCAATCCATCTTTTCTCTGAAGGGGAAGGTATTCCATTCCATTACTTCCTGTTTTTACTCTCCATCCAAGACTTCCCTCACTGTTTCACCCCATTCATCTTCTCCGCCGATTCAATTATCTTACAGTGAGCCCGACTCTGTCACAACCGTCCTTACACCTTTTTTTTATGCCTCGCGTCTGTTATCTATTCTAAACCAGTCACCCGCTCGTGTATATTTGAGTCTTTCTGAGCTGCAGGGTTGATTGCAAAGAGACAAACTGTATAACAGGACAAGTAGAAATGAACACGGAAGAGAAGCAAATGAGCTAGACCAAGATAGAAGTAAAGAACTGAACTCAAGGGTGGCTCAGAAGCCGCCAGTCACAGTGACTGACAGGAAAAGGCCTTGCAGAGGAACATATACAGTACCTTCGCAGGGTATTTAATTTGGGTTTGCATGTCTTCTGTTTCTTATCTGTGTAGTCATCAAGAAGAACATTAATGAGAAGCCATCCTCCTGATGAGAGTGGAGATGTCTGGCTCTTCAACATTAAGCTCAGACACTACTTTTGACAGCCCAAGGCCTGCAATGAACTGCCGTGTATCATTGCCTAAGAAATCTAACATCTTTCTTAGTGAACCTCGGTGTCAAATTCTGCATAAAGTCTGTTTTATCTAACATCTCTTCTGTGCCACAAAAAGGTCTGTCAGCTCACTTGAAAAGTCTCAAATTGCCTCTCGCCTTGGGAAAAAAAATGTTTCAAGGTAGCAACAGTTTAAAAATGGGCAAAAACATCCTAACCTTTGACATGGCTTTAAGATTTTATACAGCAGGGGAGAGTCATCTGATTGTCTGTTTTTAAAAAATTTACACTAACTTGAAAGAGAGGCCTTTTCCATTCCCACATATTAGCAAGTTGAATTCAAATTTCAAATTTTTCTAGAAATGTAATGCAGTCATATCAGTTCCAACAACGAGCGTCATTTCCGATGTCCCGTTATCTCGTTGCATAATTTGAAAACCGTTTTCACAATCTGTGTTTCTTTACTTAAACTCCCTCATTCTTCAGCTGATGTGCAGTGATGTGCCACGCTATTGTGAAATCCTCAAAAATACAGTTTAGGCCTGGGAGCCTTCAGTTCTTTGGAAACTGGGACTCTGTAACTGGCACCATTTGCAATGATAAACGATCATCGCCGCTACCAATTTTAACCGAAAATAACAACGGGCACTTTGTTCCTGCTATTTTGTACCCATCACTTTTACGACTCTCCTCTGTGGTAGCTGACAAACTCCGGTTTTGCTCTGCAG
>VUQG01022335.1:0-10635 GCA_015106755.1 Etia nguti | reverse complement strand
GCCGTTTTAACATTGGACTCTACGGAAGAGTTCGATAGAGGAGGCTGTGCTTTGGTGACATTTATGAAAGAACCATAACATATACTACAATAACAATAACACTGGATGAAAGAGGGCAACGATGGCTACGTTTTGAGGGTAAAATGATGGCTGTAGACCAAACGCTGTGGACACAACAGCAGTTGAAAGAGAAGATTTTAAGATAATTACTTTCCCTGCTCCCACTCAAGAAGTTGACCTGTCTCACTCTAACCTCCAACATTCCGTCCCATACACACCCATTATGAACTCTGAAACGGGTGAAAAAAAGCATGAAGCTTAAACTGGAGCTGAAGAAAAAGTATAAAAGATATTAAAAAAGATAAGATGAAAAATTCAATGTTTTGGCTTCATTTTAAAGTTTGAATGGTGGCTCTAAGTCAACGTATGTGGAAGTAGTTAGAGTTGAAAGAGGAGTAAGTTCAATCAAAATTTGAAGATTCTCCCATTGAAATACATGGTAAATTTTTGTTGAATAAAGTTAAATAATTTAAAAAATCTAACAGTTAAAAATGAGAAAAATACAAGCACACATGTCCAAAAGAAGAGGAATCTAATGGTGGTTGAATGGTTTTTCTAAGTTGAACGGTGTTGAAGGAGATAGACGGCAAAAAATGTACGGAAGATGAAAAGTAGAAGAACAATACTGTGGATGCTTAATCAGCATCCACACTAATAATCCGCCTTACTGCTCATCACATCACAGCGCGACAGAACGTTAGGGTTACGTATTGTGCTGACGCCATCAGACCGCGCTGGGCAGTTATCTGCGCAGTTGTGTTTTATCGAATTTGAGGAGTTATCGCGGCTCTAAGTGAAATAAAGTTCAGCACGTCTGTCTGCAGCTCCACGGGGAGCTCTGAGTTCAGCAGCGGGACCGAACCGCCGCGGTCCGAGTCAGATCGGGGACCCGAGTCGTAGTTCGTTGTTTTCTTTCTGACGCAGCTAGCTGTTAGCGTCGTTAGCTCAGGTGTTTGCTCGATTTTCGTCTCTCAGATGGAATATCCCGGAGGAGGAGGGGCGGTGCTGAGCAGCGGGAACGTCCCGGCCTTCCTGACCAAATTGTGGACCCTGGTGGAGGACCCGGACACCGACCCGCTCATCTGCTGGAGCCCGGTACGCACGTTAATAGCTAATAGCTAACACAGAAAAGCGTAACTTTATTTACACAGCAGAAACAGACACAACCTTATTTAAACGGGAATGCGGACAGGTTTGTTTACAAACTTTATTTACTGACCAAGGAAAAGAGGTCAGCTCAGTTAGCTTAGCTTCAGTGAGCTAAAAGGCTAACAGATCTCACGTCAGAGGTCAAATGATATCAGACATCATCAGCTAGTCAGTAATTGATCAGTTGACAGTTGTTTTTGTGACAAACTGATCCCAGCAGCTGTTGAGGTGATTGGCATAAAGCCTGAATTCAAATAAGCTGATGACGGCCTATCATGTCACTGTAGTGTCATAGCCCACACCTTGTACAGCTGCAGGTGTTAACTTCCAGTTGCACAGAAATCAGTCACTGATCATGAAGAGGTCTCCGTCTTTGTTTTCCTGATTTTTTGGGGGGTTATTTGTTTTGTTTTTTTAAAAATTGCATAACTGTTAGGCTCCGCCCACAGCTGAAGGTCATGTAACACCAGATTAAAGATTCTAACGTGTGATTTCCAATTGTAGTTTAAACTGGAAAATGCACCTTTTAATCCATGGTTTTCATTACTGCGACACGCCCACCTGGAGGGTAAAAACAGTACTGCGGTCCTTTGCTCTCCAGCCTCCCTTTGAACGTCTTCTAGTTCAACTTAGCCAAAATGCCAGATAGTTGCTGTGCTATCAGATGCAGTAATCAACATTTATTTACAACTGCCATAGAGGAGTGTAGATTATGGCACCAACATGTAAGCCCACCACCTAACTCTTACGGGCTACATCGGCTTTTCCTCAACAGTGCAGCTCACTTAAACCTTAGGAATGATTTAACTGACATTGGAAAAATACTCGGTCAACTTTACTGTTATGACATGATATTATTGTGACAAATTAATACTACCTGAGCTTTTCTGGAACTACACTGTAAATATCCAAGTCAACAAAATGTATGATTTACATTTGGTAGTTTGTGTTTAAGCTAGCAATATAGCACTTACTTTTGCTCTAACAATGAACAGTTTCTTGTTCTTCACCTCCTTCTTTAAATAAAGCTGCCGAGGCAGGATATGGATCACAAGTCCCCAAAATTAATGGTTTCTCTTTATATCTTTGTTTTTTCTTCCATGGATAGATGATCCAAATAAAGAGTTCACTTTCATCTGCAGTGTGTTCTGTGTAAATAAGAGTTCCAATCAGTAATCTATACATCAGTGCCTGATGTGCAGGTGCAAAAAAAACGAAAGTGTTAAAATAATCAATAAATTGTGAGCTGGTCAGAAACAGTCTGCAGGAGAGCAGACAGCTGAGATTAAAGTGTTAGCAGTGTGCTCTGATTTTCAGATTTGTTCCTGGAGATTCCTCAGAGCGTATATAGTCTCTGTTTTTATCTGTTGATCATAAGGTAAATGGAATGGTTCTTATACATGCCTCAAACACTCAAAGTGCTTTATACACCATGTCTCATTCACACACATTCATACGACACTGCTCTGCCTCCTGAATCACAGCCACCACAATTATACAGATTCTTTTTCTTTTTTTGTTTTTCTTGTTGTATAAGAGTGGTACCAGTTTCCATGTGTTCGACCAGGGGCGGTTTTCCAAAGAAGTTCTGCCAAAGTTCTTCAAGCACAACAACATGGCCTCTTTCATCCGCCAACTCAACATGTGTGAGTAACCAGCAAGGAATCATCAGTGTTAGCCCCACCTCTGAACGATAGCTTGTTTAGAGGTGGGGCTAACACCGCTCGGCAATGTAACAGAGGATTAGATTTTTTTTATTGATTTATTTTTTGGGAAAGAAGATTCCTCCAATCAGGTGTTGCTTTGTGAAGAAACAGTGAGATATGATTCACATGTCTGGTGTTTAGCGGGTTATCTTTGCTGCCGTGATTGTCAAAGCAGCAACAACCAATCCTCACAAGGCAAAGTAGCCTGTAGTTAACGTAGCAGTTAATGAGCTAAGCTATCGGTTTGTGTATATCAAGCTGATCATTCATCACGACGATCAGCTCCTTGTGCATTAGCAGCTTCTTTTTTTCCATGTCATTGACGAAGTGCTAGTTGATTGGTATGCTGAAAAGCTGAACTTTTCTCAACATTCAGCAGAACCTCCTTTATAAAAAAGTAGGATAGAAAAAAGGACAGGCCAAACTGTGCATGCTCCACCTCTTGCACTGTGCATGCAAAGACATCTGGAGTATGGAAGAACCAGAAAGAGGAGCTGTGATATTAGCGAGTTTAGCATTGTATTGATGGTATCCACATCCTTTATTGATGGTGTAATGGTATTTCTCTCAGATGGTTTTCGCAAGGTGGTGCACATTGAGCAGGGTGGTCTGGTGAAACCGGAGAGAGATGACACAGAGTTTCAGCACCCGTTCTTCATCAGAGGACAAGAACATCTGCTGGAGAACATCAAACGCAAAGTCACCAACGTATGTAGTGCCTCACACACCTGAGAATACCTAAAAATGCAGACAGGTGATAGACTAAAGGCAGACTCTGCGGGACTTCCTCTGAAAGGTGATGATTCACAGTGCTATGTGTTGAACAGAATACAGCTGATCAATCACAAGTACTTTGCATAGCTCTCTTACTGTGGGGTCAGAGTGGCCTTTAATCTGTCGCTCTGCATGTGGTACTATGAACTCAGAACCCAATCTAACCTGTCCCGTCCATCTCCTTGGTAACGGTATGCTGTGATTGGAACAGGTGTCATCAGTGCGTCAGGATGATGCGAAAATCTGTGCGGAGGAAGTGAATAAGATCCTGAACGATGTCCAGCTGATGAAGGGAAAACAGGAAACCATCGACTCCAGGATCGTCGCAATGAAACAGTAGGAACCAAACCAGAATCAGAGCTAGAAACCACCCAGTAGTGTGGACTGAAGCCTGATTTTGTGTTTCAGTGAGAACGAGGCTCTGTGGAGAGAGGTGGCCAGTCTGAGACAGAAACACAATCAGCAGCAGAAAGTTGTCAGCAAGGTACCTGTTCTCACTGTCCACACCTTTCCAATTAGCAGAACTCTATAAGAATACATCTGATGTGGTCCCTCCCCTCTATACATATGAAAACCTCAGGGGAGAGTGATAGTTGTCAGCCAATCTCTTAACATTAATGAACTCTTCGTCTTTCTCTTTCTGCAGCTCATACAGTTCCTGGTGTCTCTCATTCAGTCCAACAGACTGCTAGGAGTCAAGAGGAAGATGCAAGTTTGATACCACAGATACTACCACAAATGCTACAATGTACCACAAATGCTAAAATTGTGACTTAGACACTAGATAATTTCAAAGTGCAGATTGGATGCTGTGAGATTTTCCTTGCTAAGAACATTACAAGCAGATGATGAAATGAGGATCCAACTGCCCAAATTTCAGACTTTTGCTTTTATTTTGAAGTACCACTTCCATTTCCTTCTTATACCTGACCTTCAGATTCAGTTTCCTCTGTAAACGTTTTGCATTTTTATTTATTCATTTTAACTCTCCCTGCAGTCCCCTGATGCTCAACGACTCTGGAAACACCCACTCGATGCCCAAATATAGCCGTCCCTTCTCATTGGAGCAGGTAACCTGTCTCTGATTTACATGTTTCTCTCAGACCTGCACAGGCAGCAGTGATTATCTTTCAGAGTGACACTGAGTCACTTTAGGTGACTCTTCATATCTACCTGTGCAGATGTTTGCCCTCACTTGGCCTGTAGAGGTCACTTGTGCTTTTGCGTTTTTCATTTCAGGCTGCAGCCAATCTCTTCTCAGCTGACACCTCTCTGACTTCAGGACCCATCATCTCTGACATCACAGACATGGCCACATCTGGTTCAGATGAATTGGCTACTGATTGGACGGACCAAGGGTGAGTACCAATCAGATCAGTCCTGCTTAGTAAGTAATTGATCCTTCAGAAGTCAGAGTGCATAACCTCCTTGCAGAGAGAGCCAACCAGTCGATATCAAAGAGGAACCGTCCAGTCCGGAGGTGGAGGTGTGTCCTGTTCTGGAGGAAGTGGCTGCACCAGTGGACACGCCCCTCTCCCCCACCACCTTCATTAACTCCATCCTAGAGGAGAATGAGCCACCCACCCCAGTCACCTCCACCAGCAGTGCTCCCATTGGTAGACATTAAGTTTGTGGTAAGCAGTTCGATTCCTGTTCAGAGCATTTCTGGTAAATAAAAATCTTTCTCTCGGCAGCCAGTCCCATTGTGGTAATGAGCCCCGTCTCCACTGGCCCCCTGACTTCTGCCTCATCCACCCAATCACTCACCTCTGTTACCACAGCAAACACATCCCCCAGCCCAACAACACCTCAGAAGAAATGTCAAGCCATCGCTTGTATTGACAGGTAAGTGTGAGAACTGACTACACCAGTATGCAGTTGTGAAGCAGTCATAGAGACTTTTAGTAGTGTCAGTACTACCCGGGATGAATGACTATGAGTGTTTACCAAGAGCTGGCCCAAGTATTTCCCCAACAATGGCCCTGCTCTGACTAAAGCTGAAACTGTGTTTGAGATTGGAAAGAGCTGCCCAACAAACCGTCTCAATAGACCAGGGGTGTCGAACTCCAGGCCTCGAGGGCCGGTGTCCTGCAGGTTTTCGATCTCACCCCGGGTCAACACACCTGAATCAAATGATTAGTTCATTACCAGGCTTCTGGAGAACTTCGAGACATGTTGAGGAGGTAATTCAACCATTTAAATCAGCAGTGTTGGATCAAGGACACATCTAAAACCTGCAGGACACCGGCCCTCGAGGCCTGGAGTTCGACACCTGTGCAATAGACTGTCCTTTAAACTGTCCTCAGTCTACCCTTATGCTGGAGAAGCTGTCACCCTTTGCTGACAGCTTCCCCAGTATCTCTCCAGAAACTGCCCCGACAACCACCTACAGCTCCCCTGAACACCTGCCCTGACACCATCCCGACAACCACCTGCAGCTCCCCTGAACAGCTGCACCTCCCCTGCATCCATCACCCTGATACTCTGGGTGTCTTTCTGTAAAGTGGCTTTCAGACAGGAAACTGAAAGTGTTCTGCTCAATGCAGATTGCAAGCTCCTGTCAGGAGTCTGTGAGTTAGACCTCAGTCAGAAGTTTGTGCTACAAGTTTAGGAAACTCTGCCTATTCAGCCCACTTGAATGGCAAGTGCAGCACTGCCTGTCTGAAAGCCTCTTAACTAACCATGGTGTGGTTTCAGTTTGTCTTACATTTTAGGTGATGGTCCTGTTGCAGGACAAGTGTGTCATTAAAACCCCTGTGCTTCCTTCAGACCCCGCCCCCTTCCCTCTGCAGGTGGACTCCCACCTGACGTTTGGCGGTTCCTCTCAGCACAACCTGACAAGTGAATCACTAACTCTACAAACAATTATTGATTTGTAATTGTGAATGTTTTGAAGTCTTCTGGTGACATTCTGCATTTTCTTCTTGTCAAATGTGTGAGGTCCAGATCTGCTTCTTTAGCTGATCAGATGTCAGAGGTCATGACCTAGTTAATTGATTATATTTGGTGGATATTAAGGGGAGAAGTAAGCAATCCGATCAGCAGGTCAAAAAAGGTCTCTCAGATGGCTCACAGCAGGAAATGTTTCAGGCGTGTTCTGACTACGAAAATACTGTGTGTGGCCAGGGTGAGGGGTGGAACCTGGGCATAAGATTAACAGCAGAGAGCTGGCAGGTTCAGACTGAGCTCACCTGTATGGAGCAGTTGAGGTGTAGATCATGTCTTAGTTTGGATCTCTGCAGACATAAAGGAAAATGTAGAATAATGCCAGACATACGACATAACATCAGACCTGTCTCATCTGTGTGCCTCAGGTCTGAGCTTTTGGATCATGTGGATAGTATCGACAGCAGCTTAGAGAACCTGCAGAACATCCTCAACACACAGACGTTCTCCTTCGACACAGTTCCACTTATTGAGGTTAGTCTGACTTCCTGTTACCACCTCACATGTTTATCACTTGTGTTTTGTGTGTCATTAACTGTATGCATGTGTGTGCTTAGTTTTTCAGTTCATCTGGCTCGCCTGCAGACTTTGACCTCGACAGTTTGGATAACGTGAGTTGCATATTTCACATAGCGTAGTGTTGCTGATGATGTCAGACCTGTCTCACCGGTGTTACTGTTTCCCACTAGCTGCTGTCTGATGAAGCTCCTAAGGGAAGTGAAGAAAGCGGAACAGGTGAGTCATGCCTTCAGTCAGTTGCTGCTCCATCCACCTGTCTGCTGTCATGGTGACACTGTGCAGCTCTCTAATTGGTGCAGGAAAGCAGCTGGTTCAGTATACACCTGTCCAAACGTCTGAATCAATAAGCCTGCCAGAGGGCGGGGCCGACCTGCCAGCGCTGCTGGAGTTGGAAACTGAGCCGTTTCTCAGCTCTGACCCCCACACCGAGGACCCAGGCACCACCTTGTTGAACCACGCCAATCTGGACTCCAACCTCTGACCTCTTGAGTAACCATAGCAACATGACACCTGAGTGCTGACTCAGCTGCAGCAATAGATGAGAACAGTCAATAGGTCAAAGGTTGTGTTTTTATTACACAGATGTTATTGATATTAATCTGTCTTCTTCTTCTACTCTTGTTCTTTTCTTCTTTGTTGAAGCTTAAATGGAAGCCTTTGTTGCTGTTGAATGCATTTTGCATGTCGAAGTCAGATTTTATGGTCGTCTTTATTTTCTTGTGTAAAATAGATTGAAAAGAATCAGAATATTTTTGGAGTTTTATCAACAAGTGCTGTGCGACCTAACTGACTGCCCCGCCCGTATGAAAGAGCCCTGTGGATCAGTATTATTTCTCATTAGTTTGTTTCTATCAGTGTATATTTATTCAGTTTGTTCCCGAAACATTAGTTCACATCACTGCTCACTGCTGTGTCCCCATGTTTCAGAAATACTGCAGAGACATGTCTGAGATGGTATGAGAGCCTTTTTTTGACTTGTATATTAGAGATGTTTTGGATCAGGTTTGAGATTCTTGTCTGCAGAAGCTTCATGGATGAAACTCTGAAGGTAACTAACAGAAGCCAAATAATGGTCCGTGCTGCCAATTGTGTTTGTGTTTGCAAGGCCAGTTTAAGGAAACTTTGTTTGAATTGGTCAGGGTTGCACGTTGTTATGTCATCAGACACAGGGTTAACATTCCTCACAGCTTCACTTGGTTAAAGTTTAAACAGAGGCCAAGAGCTCACCCTACCACATCTCAGGCTCAGTGCTGTGATACAGGGCTTATCTGTGATGTCATCATTCTTACTGAGCAGCTTTTCTGTATGCTAAGTCACCTATGGCTCATCTGAACCAGTCGTCTCTTTGATGGCTAAGAAACACCTGAAGTTCTGAGGATATTTTATTGGTCACATGGTCAGAGCTGAACAAACAGGAAGCTCCCTTCAGTATTAACACGCCTGTTAATATAGTACAATTATATTTAAGATTTTTAATTTAAGGCAAGTGGTAAATCCACCCGAGTCCTCCAGGCTAACCTAATGGCTCTTCACATGTAGAGAGGACAAAGACGGGGTCAAAGGGCAGACGAAATGTTGATGTATTCTGACTGTAAAATTTTGATTCAATAAAATGTTTTTAAACAGCTGCACGTGAATGAATAATTGGTTGCTTTAAATCAAACTGTGATGATGTCACAAGATCGGTAATACTGAGTTGTCTCTACAAAGTGAAATGAATGTGTCAGTAAGCTAAATCACCGTGGTAACTGATGCTGAACACATCACCTGGTCAGGAGCAGGTAAAGTTCAGAGTTTCAGTTTAACATCAACTATGTTTATTTCCAGCATGTTTTCAGCCTGATAGATTATCTGTTAGGGAAACATGTTTTATAGTAAGCGCTATTTTTCTAACAACATTCAGTGAAGCTCAGCTGTAAAGTTAGCTCAGACCTTTTACCCCCTGCAGCTACTAGAACAGAATGCAAATAAAGAATATCTTCTTTTTCTTTTCTTTTTTTTTTTCTTTTCAATTAGTCAAAATTAATTTGATCTGCAAAAAAGTGATTTCCACGTTTGCTTTATCGGGCTGTGGAACGGGAAGCTTAAATATATCGATTGATCCAGTTTAAACCATAGCTTTTTTGAGTGTGCAGATGTCTTTCACATTTGCACATTCTTTGACATAAACAGCAGCACTGGGAGAAAATGATGTAAATGGATTTGGTGAACATTTACTTCATGAAGAGGGAGGAAGGTACTCACAGATGGACTATATTGTATGCAGAGAGTGCAATATAAAAGGGACAAAAGGTGTTGTCAGAGGAGAATGAACTTTGGCAGTATATGATGTTAGTGTGTAGGATGCCCACTTTGAGCAGTTTGGATACAGAGCGGTGAGGTGAGATTGTCTGGGCAGGTGCAGAGGAGGAAGTATGGATACATTGGACAAAGGAGGAGCTGCTAGGGATGAGGAAAAGAGACCTCAGAGGAGTTTCATGGATGTAGTGAGGGAGGACATGCAGAGGGCTGTTGTGACAGAGGAGGATGCTGGGATAGGAGGATATGGAGGCAGATAACCTGCTGTTAAGACCCCTAAAGGGAGCAACTGGAATAAGAAGAATAGATCAAATTCATAGTTAAAATTTAAATAATTAAATGTTTATTTTACAGCTCTCTGGGATAAATTCTAAGGTTAATGAGTTTTTGCAGCATGAGGAGTAGAGGTGGCAAAAGTACAGACATTCAGTATTTAAGAAGAAATACAGATACTAGTGTTTAAAAATTGTTTAAAAATAATACTCTGGTAAAAGTTAGTAGTAAAGTAACAGTAAAAAAGCACAAGCTGTAAAATTGTGCAATGCTAACTGAACCTTTTGCTATAATAATGCAATAAAATAATATTAGTTAGATGGAAATGCAAACTTATTTTCAGTCTAAATTTTAATCTTAATAAATGTACTCAGGTTGAATCAGTTATGTAGAACATGAGCAGAGAAAATGAAGGAGAATTTTTTTAAAAACCCCTCTGTTTACTATTGCCTACATTGTAGAGGGTGACTTTGCCTCCACACCTAATGAAATCCTGTACCATTGGAAGCTGGTTCCATAGAAGATGGGCCTGAAAACTGAAGGCTCTCCCTCCCCTTCTACTTTTAAATAGTCTAGGAACAACAAGTAAACCTGCAGTGTGAGAGCGAAGTGCTCTAATGGAATGATATGGTACTATAAGGTCATTAAGATAAGATGGGGCCTGATTATTGTATGTGAGGAGCAGGATTTTGAATTCAATTCTGGATTTAACAGGGAGTCATTGAGGGGAAGCCAGTATAAGAGAAATATACTCTCTCTTTCTAGTCCCCGTCAGTACTCTTGTTGCAGCATTTTGGATTAACTGAAGGCTTTTTTCTTTTTCTTTTTTTGCCTGTCCCATTTGGTTCTTTAGCCATCAGAATTATTATCTGAAGGCCAAGAAAGATGCCCAACGGATTTACTTTACCAA
>VUQG01022334.1:0-12164 GCA_015106755.1 Etia nguti | reverse complement strand
GGGGGCAGGGTTTTTTTTTTTTTTTTTTCATTCATACCGCCCCCCCCCCAATGGCTCTGCCCCGCCCCCCCCCAGGGGTTTGGGAACCTCTGATCTATAGGAACTCACTGTACATGCCTGGGTGCATTTCAAAATGGTGATCTTCGAGTATGTAATGACCAGACAGGTGAGAGAACACATGTGCAAAACACATGTTGCAATGCAGCAACATCTGGGCTGGTGTGAGATGGTTATCGCAATGAAAGAAGGTGGGAATGGTTTAACTTGGCACCTGCAGCCCCAGTTCATCTCTAACCTTCACCACACTCACCAGACAAATGAATTCTGCTTTTCTCCATTTTTTATGGAGGTTGAGGTGATGTATCTGTGTGGCTCTGCACCTGTCCAACGGTACCACTTCATAGTCAACGACTCCCACTCACCATGTAACCACGAAGGGTTCTTGTAATTTGGTGAGGAAGTGTGATCTGGACAAAGGAAGCAATGAAAACGCCTTATCCTTGTGTAAATTGTCTGAGTTTAGGCATCACTTACATTCCTGTGCCTGGAATAAATTCTCTTGTGACAACCTCCCCAGCATGTGTAGGTTTGCTGTCAGGTCCAAAAGTTCATGACTTCATGTCCAGTAATTTGTACAGTTCTTTTAGTGCGTGTGAACGAGGTGCCTGGTCAGTAAGTCTCTCTTTGGGATACTGACTCGAGAGATGACTTAAAACAGCGCTGCTCCACACTCTTGTTGGCATTTATCAGATGATGGTCCATCAGTTCACAGAGTCAAATATAATCACTTCTTAAAAGCAAATCTGATTTCAATGCAGTTTGAACAAAGCCTGAAGCCTGAATTTTTCATGACTGCAATGACTTCCAAACATTTTAGATTTATCAGTTTTGAATCACCGATATACTAATCTTTAAGATAATGATGGTAATTGAGATCAGATACTAATGAAACACAGAGATAGTGCAGCGTATTAAGAGCAAACATGGTCTGCTTTAAATACACTGCACATGTGTTGGGGATTCTGGCTTGTGGCACTGTGCTTTGAGAAATATTTCCATCTGTGCTATGTGAGAAGCGTCTGTTGAATTTCTCACAGCTTGTAGAGGCTGTCAAAACACCACAATGGTGCTGTTCCAAAAGAACACAGCCTTATAAATATCAACACTTTAAAAACCTATTTCCATCCTAATTAGTTTACTTTTTGTGTTGTCCCATTTTTAGGGAAAACATTTTGCTATTGTGATAAAAAACCTTGCTGAGAAGACAGAAATCTTGCGGGAACAAAATGAATAAGACAGCCGACATATAGCAAAAAATTTTACATGATCTCATGAGGCCAGCTTCTTATCAGTGCTGCTACTCACTATTATCTGTTAGTAAAATTTTCCAGGAAAAAGAAGGGTAGGACATTTCATGGCAGACCAGAGCAGACCACACAAAATGTATTAACTTATCCAGGTGTTCCTGGCAGATCCCGGCCAATAAGGAAGATTCTCGTCAAAGTCTTTTGCAATTACAGCAGCATTATTCTCTCTCCAGCAGCATCATATAAGCACAAAGGTAGCCTTTTGTGCATGTACTTCAACACCACACGTTTATCTGACATTCACACACAATTGCACTATGATGAGGAACAAGGGGTACAGTGTATTGCCCAAGAATACTTAATGCAGCCGAGGATTGAACCACCAACCTTTTGATTAGCAAATAACAATTTCTGTTTTTTGTTGTTTGTTTGTTTTTTAATTTAATGTTGAAAAACAAATTGTGCATCGAAAGCAAAGTGGTTTTATGAGATTTAGTGAAGGAAAGTTAAAACCTTTGGAAAGGAATCAATATAGCATGAACAGAAATTGTACTGATTCTGTTCATAATGTTTTGGACAGAATTTCTAGGTGCAGCCAAGTGGCAGAAGGCTTTCGCTTGGGTGGTCTTAGAATCTCATCTCTGCTTTTCGCAGATAATGTGGTTCTGTGGACTTCATTGGGTGATGGCTTCCAGCTCACGCTGGAATGGTTCGCAGCCAAGTGCAAAGCGGTGGGAATGAGAATCGGCACCTCCAAATCTGAGGCCATGGTCCTCAGCCAGAAAAGGGTGGAGTGCCCACTCTGGGTCAGGGGCAAGTTCCTGCCCCAGGTGGAGGAATTTAAGTATCTCGGGGTCTTGTTCACGAGTGACGGGAGAAGGGAGTGGGAGATTGACAGATGGACTGGTGCTGCGGCTGCAGTGATGTGGACGCTTTTACAGTCAGAGAGAGCTGAGTGTAAAAGCAAAGCTCTCGAGCTCTCACGAGCTGTGGGTAGAGACCGAAAGAACGAGATCGTGGATACAAGCGGCAGAAATGAGCTTCCTCCGAAGGGTGCCTGGCCTCTCCCTTAGAGATAGGGTGAGAAATTCAGCCATCCAAGAGGGCTCAGAGTAGAGCAGCTGCTCCTTCACGTTGAAAGGAGCCAGTTGAGGTGGTTTAGGCATCTGATAAGGATGCCTCCTGGGTACCTCCTGGGTGAGGTGTTTCGGGCATGTCCCACCGGGAGGAGTCCCCAGGGTAGACCCAGGACACGCTGGAGAGATTATATCTCTCGGCTGGCCTGGGAATGCCTTGGTGTTCCCCCAGATAAGCGAAGGAGGTCTAGGCTTCTCTGCTTAGGCTGCTGCCCTTGCGACCCAGCCCCAGATAAGCGGAAGAAGGTGGATGGATGGATGGATGAATGGAGGATTCGTACCAGCACTGACTAATAGGCAAAAAAATAACAGCTCCTTTATACTCATTGTGTGAATACAATCTGCATCTATTCAGCTGTAGGGAGGCCAATTCCCACAGTCATATAGGCACTAGGCTGATAGTGAAGACGCATAGAATGTGTCATGACCTTGAACACAGTTTACAATTTTTAAATCTTCACACTCATTCTTTGTTTAAGAAAGTTATAGTTATATATCAATAGTACAGAGGTTAGATGAAACTCTTTTTTAACAGCATGAAACCTCTGGCAGAACCGGGCTAAAGGAGGGACAGCCATCTGGCAACGCAGGTTTGGGGTGACAGGAGGAAAACAGTACAAAGACACAGTAGCCCCTTTTCCATTAGTACCTACTCAGATCAAGTCGGCACGGTTCGCCACGGTTTTCAGGTTTTCCATTAGGTCACAGTACCTGGTACCAGGTACTTTTTTTAGTATCAGCTTGCCCGAGGTTCCAAGTGACCCAAGCAGGTACTAAAATGTGACGTCGTCAGACTGAATGCCACTTATTGGCTGGCCAGTGGCGTCACTCGATGAGTCATGAGAGAATCTCGTTCACCAAAATTAAAACTCCTATTTTTGAAACCCGGCAACGAGGGAAACGGCTACAAAAAACAACACCATGATCCCCGAGTCTGACGAAAAGCCACAGACCGAGGAGCAGGGATATCGTCACCTTGATGTCCACCTTTTTTGTATCGTTCATGTCGCATATTAATTATGTCGCGGGACGCGTTGCTATGAAAACAACCACGCACGTTAGGTAGTACTGGATTGTAATTGTACTAATGGCTGAGTGAAGAAGAAACATAAACCCCAGCAGCCTAAACGTATTACAGTGTAACATCGACTTTCATCATGTCTATCATCTGCGGGGGGAAGCACCAGACACAGGCAGGGGAAACCCTGGGTTAACTTAGCTAGCTGATAACCACTAGCTGACCACTTATCCTGACAGCCAAAGTGAACCTAGATTGTTGTATTTCACCCTCTTCTAGACAAAATAAATACAGCACTGGCGATTCTTATTCAAACAGGAGAATCGTTTATTAAACTTGGGCACAGAATGGTCTATGGTCCCAAAGGTTTGATTAATAGTCTACAGTGACAAGATCATCTCTGTTGTCAGACGAAAACAAATCTTTTCCACCTTGGCCACGGACTGCTCGGCACTTCATGTGGGAGGAAGATTATTTTGGTTGTTTGTTGTCTAGTGCCCTGCAGATGTCACTCTTGGCTATGTGTCAAGATCTGGACATTCCTGCCATGCCAGTAGACACATCATCAGCCCTCTGAAAGCATTCTTCTACGCCAAGATGTAGAGAGTGATACCTTAACTCATCAGCCTGTATGATTCGAATGAGGATCTGCAGGGTGTTATCCTCTTTTGTAGCAGGGTGTATTGCACAGAACCTGTCCTTGGAGATTAGCAGGTGTTGTAGCATGTTAAGAGTCTCTGTATCAGCTTCGACAGAGCCGAGAGGTGAACATTCAGGAAGATCTGATCTGCTTAGAGGGTCTGCAAGTAACATGTCCCTTCCATGTACATACAGCACATCCAGGTCATACTTTTAAATGCGTAACATTATTCTTTGAAGTCGCTTAGGAGAACTCAACAGTGGTTTTCTCACTATGGTCTCCAATGGTTTGTGGTCACTTTGCACACCCTTTGCAGCAATATGTGTACTTGTGGAACATTTCCATGCTGAATACCATAGCCAAGAACTATTTTTCTGTTTGTGTGAGTCCTCTTCTTGCAAAAGCAATAGGTCTACCTCCTGCAGAAGTTCTGCAGCCAAGTCTGTGTCTGAGGCATCAAACTGCACTGTCAGTTCCTCCTCTGGGTTGTAATACTTCAGGACTGGAGCATTTGCAATAGTCTCCTTTAGTTTGAGGAACGTGTCCTAATCTTGTGATGTCCATTTCATTCACAGTCTTTGTGTGTTAATTGCCTCAGTGCCTCACAGTGATCAGAGAGGTGTGGGCAAAATGTTAGGTAACTTTTCATACCCAACAGCCTCTTTCACATCTGTTAGTTTCGGCATCTTTCTTATGGTGTCCTATGTATGCAGCTTCAATTTGCCTCAGATTAAGCTTGTCTGCATTTAGTTTGATGTTCTTTTCTCTGCAACGATTTAGAAACAGTCTCCGTTTTTCATGATGGTCACATCTGGCTTCCTCATATTTGTCTTCTTGTCCCCTAATCAACACATCATCTGAAATAATTCTAGAGCTTGCGTCAGTTTGGTTGGTAACGGGAAGTGACTGCATTTTAGAGCCTCATTTAGAGGTCGCAGATCAATGCATACCTTTGGCCTGCCATTCTGTTTCATCACTACAACCACTGATCCAATCTGTGCTGCATTCAACTGGAGTGATGATTCTTCTGTGCTGGAGGTCCTATAATTCCTCCTTCAGCAACTTCATCATAGCAATTGGAACACGTCTTTTTGCCAGCTGAACAGGCTTCACCGTATTGTCTACCTCTGTCTTGTATTCCCCCCTCAAGACATTCATCACCAGTGCATATTCTGTTTTTTTTTGTTCCATTGTCCACTGTCCATTTCTGGGCTTTTCTGAGGTAGTAATACAGTCAATTGCCAGAATGTTTTCGTACTGCACCTTTATCAGTTTCATAGTCTCACTGGCTCATTTGCCCATTATTGGCACAACACCCTCCTTGTCTACCACTTGGAACTCCAGTTGGTACAGTCTGTTGTTTCCTGGATTTCTTAGTTTTACTTAACATTTTCCCAGTGGCTTTAGCTTGCTTTTGTTGTACATTACCAGTACAGTTTTCAAGCTTTGTGTCAGAGTTGAGCAAACTAATTGGAATGATGTTGAAAAAGCATATAGTTAGGGCTGGATCACGTGACCCTGAATCCTTCCTGCATAGGCTGCTGGGGGCTCCCAGTGATTCACCATGTGAGTGTTTCTACTTAACTTACCTTTTTTTTAAAAACTCACTGCATTTAATATTAGTTATTATTAATCTCTGGTCTCTTCCACAGAGTGTCTTTATCCTGTTCTCTTCTCCTCACTCCCACCATTCGCGACAGATGGCCGCCCAGCCCTGAGCCTGGTTTTGCCAGAGGTTTCTCTTGTTGTTGGGGTTTTCTCTGTTTTTACACTACAATATTAGGAAGCCTCAAGGCAGCTATTGTTTTGATTTGGCAATTTATAAATAAAATAGAATTTCCTTTCATTTATAGCTGACCCAGATTACCCTTAACCATCACTTATGCAGCTAAAGGTTCAGGAAAGGCTCTGTGACAGAAGTCAAATTAATTATTAGTCCTTTATTTATCCAGGAAAAAATCTCATTGAGATTAAAAATCTCTTTTCCAAGACAGACCTGGCATCATGGCAGCAAAAGTCAAAAATACATGTACCACATAAGTACATAGCAATTTAATAGTGTGTACTTCACTATTTTTTTTTTTAATTCCAAATTTCTTTGGTCTTTGTTTTGGTAAAATTTACAGAATGTGACCAAAGGTGCTGTGTGAAGAGTATAAATAATTAACCAAAAGCTTCAGCCTTCACTTTTTGGTCAAGGATTTGTTTTTGTTTTTTTCCTCAATTACTTATTTGCTGTTGTTCAATTACTATTAAATACATATTGTTTGGTTTCGCTGTTATTTTTCCAACAAACAAACAAACAAAACCTACAGACCAAAATCAAAATTATTATTGTTTTTTAAAGAGTCAAAAAAGCATATTAACAGACCAGCACACCAGCATCAGTCGTTTGAGAGTTAAAACTTCCAAAATGCTAGCTTCCTGTGTCAACTTTACCAAATCAGAAATTGTTCAAATTCAGTCATTTTACAGTTAGACAAAAATGCTCATGGTAGAGAAATGGTGAGCATCCAGCATGTGCTACAGAGTGAGAGACTTCCAATTTTAGAAACTAGTGATGAGCTGTGCTCCCCGTTAGACACGGTGATATCAAAAGGAATGCATGCTAACTGTTTCCATGGCAACCACAATTGGATGTCTTCTAATTAGGAGAGCATGGACGGCAAAGAAATAGAAGAAATATCAGGAGCTAAAGTCATCATCATTACAGTCTGCCCTGCTGACACACTGCCGATATAGAGAGGTAGAGCAGGGACACATAGTTGCTAAAGGAAAAGGCAAGAATTTAATTCATTAATTAAAAACCATGGTGTTTTAAATGGTAGAATAGCACTATAGGATAGCACTATTTGAAGCCCTAAATCTCATTAAATAGCTTTTTTGTTGTTGTTGTTATTGTGGGAAAATAAATTGAGTATTTTGTGTTTGTTTGTTTTGGTTTTTGTTTATTTGTTTGTTTTGGTTTTGGATAACACAGCATCCACACAGTGTTAGGAGGGCCAAACCTACAAAGAATCCCTTCATAAGTGAGAATAGTGAATTTTTATTTTTAAAACCCTTATCACTTCCTGTTTCTGTGGCCATGATGAGAACACTATGGATGGCTGTTTTCCTTTAAAACGTTTCTGTTCTTGTGATGTTAGGAATCATGTGAGTGTTTATCACACCAATAGCTACTGTAACTACAAAACAACATGCTGAACCTTTTAGTCTTTTCACCCCTCACACTTACTAGGTCAAAAGGGCACGCTGTACACTTGTTGTCTTCCTCAGCATCAATCTGGAAATCTGTTTAACCCTTTGGATTGTTATTGTGGTTCTGGAATTGTCTTGCAATGGCTGGCATGAATTCAAGTTGTGCAACCTTTGACCTTAACCGTTGTCTGAGGTGTCAGTAGTAGCGGGGAGACGGGAGAAAAAGGCACAAGGATGTAGTTTACCTTCTCTCTGCTGTGACTTCCACAATTCAATAAAAGTATTTATATAGCGCCAAATTAAAATGACAGTCGCCTCTGAAGCTTTGGAGAGGTGGGAGTGGTTAATTGCAAGGCTATCTGTAGCACTGATTACTGTCTCTCCACAGACTCCCTGTCCCAGTGCACTACTGCATCAAAGAAAGAAGAGATCTGATTAGATTACTCACTGCCAGCTGTGCCATCCAGCTACCTCTAGCACTGCCCTCTGAACCTGCTGCACTACCCCTGATCTGCAATTGGGATCAGGGCTGCTCCACAAGGAGCAGTAAAAGTTGGCACACCCAAGGAAATGCTGGAGGTGCTTTGGGGCTGTTTGTTTGGACTAATCCAATACTATCTGGACTTTTGCTGGTTCAGCCTTTCCGTGTGATAAGGCCAAGGAATGAAACTGAGTCAACATGAAATTACATGAAGTTTGTTTTTTCACAGGTGGTGCAGCACATGGTGGGTGTGGGTCTGGTGTTCACATAAGTTCCTGGGAAAAATTAGGCTGTCATCAAGGTGAACAAAAACCAAGTGGTTCAGGAAATCATGGAAGACATCATTAACCAAAGTCTGAAAAACAGCAAGTACAAAAGACATAACCAAATATGTGGCTCAGATGGATCTCAATTAAGTGCATCTGATGGCACAGGGGAAGAGACTGAAACAGATTTTAGACAGCGTTGATGACAATAACTCCAATGAGAAATAATGTTATCAGTCCACATACGGTCATTGTGCTTACATAACCAGGGATGACCTAGGAGTTTCAACAGGTATAACTGAATTTGCTCAGAGTGGCTGGTTACCAGATAGGGAGAGAGTGACAGGCTGGCTTCTGTGAGTGATGTCCGGGAGATGAGTCCCATCCAAAGCTGACACCTGCAAAGGTTTGGGTAACTCCAGCATGTCCAGTTTTACAGCCAGGCTGTGATCTAGGAAACTTTGTTCAGAGTCACAGTCAAGAGATGTTGCCTTGGGTGGGAGCAAAAATCTTTGTAAGGAATTACTGTATTATTTATTTTGCTTGCCAATATCCCAACCTATACTGTTGGGCATTATTTCTTGGCTGCCTTGGGCAGGTTTCAATTTTCCCTTCTGTCCACAATATAAACACTCACCCACAGCAGTTCTTTGGCATCTCTCTAGTGGAGATGGGCACACTTAGCTAAGTTGCAATGGCTTAACTTCATTTTCATCACACTTTCTCGCCAACCTAAATCTTCTTTGGGAACAGCTGCGTTTGGAGGACCATGGCAATTGTTCTGAATGTGGCAATAAAGTCAGCAAGTCACCAATCTTTGGCCTGATTATTATTTATTTATTACTATTATTTATTTACAACAAAGACAAGGGAAAGGTTAAGGCAAAAAAATTCCAGTTATCAAGACCCAAAGCTCAAACACAGACACACAGAATAAGTTCTCTGCAGGAATATCTCTCTTGATTCTTCATCCAGGTTCCTGCGTAGAGGCATTTTTCCTCCTGTAGAGGAAAGATAGTCTCTAATTAATGCCGTGAACAATGTCGAACATTTATTCTTAATTCTGACTCTGAAACAAAACTCAACAGAGATAGTTTCACTTTTTTTTTCTTTAAACACAGGAAAAAAACTTGCTCGAGTTCATTGAGAAAGAGGAGAGGTAGGTTAGTCCAGGTAAGGCTGCCAAAGGCAATTTCACAATGTAATGCAAACAAAGCGATCTCGCAGATAAACGTCTCAGTTTATGCATTCAGCATACAGCTGTGGGGCAGTCTAAGCCGGTGTACTCAATTCAATTCAATTCAATTCAATTAAACTCAATTCGATTTTATTTATATAGCGCCAAATCACAACAACAGTCACCTCAAGGCGCTTTATATTATACAGTAGATCGTACAATAATATGTACTCTGAACATATTCCATCAGGTGGTTTAAATAGTAAACGGACAAATTTGGAGGACCATGAATTCCACTAACACAACTCGTCTCTGGTATATTTTTCTCAAATCAAATGATTTGTCCTTAAGCTCACGTTGGTCTCACCCGCTCAACTATTTTATCTTTTTTATCCACTGAGATTTCAGTGTGACTGTCTGCTCTCGGTTACCAGGTGCTCATCTCCTGAATTATTTGTTGGAGGTATGCACAGTCTCTGTCTTTCTCCTCTCAAACTGTGCGCACAGGCATGCGTCACAGTTTGAGTAACCATGGTAACAAAGGGTGTTCTGTGTCTATCGCTCTGAAACTCCAAATAAAAGCTCTTAGGTTAACATGTCCATGTGAAATCAAAAACGCACTTCAATCCTAAAACCTGGTAAAATGTACTGTATATGTAGATAGTGTTTATTTCTGTTGTAGCAATAATAATAATGACTTTTTTTTAACAAAGTAATTTACTCATTATAAAGGAAAAACTGTGGCTGTTTGTGATGTGAGTGCATCTTGGATAATTTCCCCCATTTATATTTTATTGTTCTATTTAAAGATATGCATGTCTGCTTATTCAAAATATAACATAAAGATGATAGATAGAGGCTAATGTACAATATTATGTTCCATGTTCACTGAGGATTGATAAAAAACTAGTGGACATTTAAAGACACTGCAGAGAATTGTTTGCATGAAATGACTCAAATTGTGACAAATATAGTGCAATAAAAAGGAAAATGATTATTAAAAAAACAAACTTAAAACTAGAAAACTGCAAAGGAAAACAATTATTAAAGGGGAAGGGATGTGGCTGTGATGGCAGAATCCAGGAGGACTAAACACCAGCAGAATGCTGATTAATGTACTGCAGATGTACTGAATATTGGCCTGTAGCAGACATTCAGTGGTGACTTTGACTATTCAGCTCTCATGGCGTGAAATCTCCATCCATCCAGCCTCTTCTGTTAGAGGGCTTGAGCCTATACTAGCTACCATAAGGTGGGCAAAGGATTAAATTGTGCAATAATAATAATATTAATAGTTAGCTTTTCTGCAATCTGATATTTGTGTCATTATATAAAATAAGTTGATAAACAAGGTCTGTCGGCTTTGTGCTCCCTGCATTCTTAAAACATATGTGTTAATTTCTAGCACATAAATGTGTCAATATACAGGCCATATAAATTGTGTTATTAATACAGCTAAGTGTTGTGTTAAATATCTAAACACAGTGATTGTATAAAAACTAATTCAGTATGTGTGGTCATTATATTGACACTCGGCCCCAGGATCCCTGGGCTCGGCAGGGCCTGCAGGCAGCGACTTGGGCAGGGCAGGACAAGACAAGAGTCTTCGGGTTGACCAGGCCACTGGTCTGACAGAAAGGACCCACATCAGACGGGTAAGATTCACAGGATACTCGGGCTGGGACTATGCATGGCTCACAGCCTCTGAGGATGACAGTGGGTGCTCATGGTTGCTCAACAGCTCACTCGGGTTGGGATGTAGGCACAGGCGGCAGTGAATCCCTGGCTGGTGGTGAGTTGGGTGAATGGGGCTCAAGTGCAGAGCTGTAGCGCTGAGGAGCTGGTGAATTAAAAGCAACTAGGATGAAGTGGCGAGGATGACAAACTGGAGGAAACAGGCGAGACAGACTGCCTACTAATGTAAAAACACTGTGTAGCAGGCAGAGCGTGGATCCAACATAGAAACAGGACTAAACTCAAAAAAAGCAGCTTTTTTGATGGAATTCTCTGGGAAAAAATTACAATACAAAAAAACCGAGGCAGAGCTGGAGACAAGACGCAAAAACCTGGAATCTAATAAAATATAATATTAACTGAAACCAGTAACAAAGTAGATAGAAAACCAAACCCTGGAAACAAAAATATACAGAAACATCAGGGAATACTGAGAAGAGACAAAACTCAAAACACTGGATCTCAGACCAAGTGCAATTGTACTTGTTTATCCAGACCAATGGGGACTTAGACAGTGATAAACACAGCTGAAAAAATATTAAACAACATAGTAATTTGAAAAAAAGACTTTTTTCCACTTCTAGTTTTTTTTTGTCTGGAAAACCACAAACAACCATACTGAAGCCTGATCGCCTAGCCAGCACTTTGTGAATTAGACAAGAAATGTGAACAATGCTCACGTCTGTACTATGTTCCTAAAGATAACAAGCTGCACAAGTGCCAGCCATTACAATGTTAGTTTTGTGTCCAGGAAATATGTGGTGATAATAAAGATGACATGAGCTTGAGGTGACGCTGTCACTTGGTGTTCGCTCTCTCTGCGGTAGAGTATCACTTCCTGTTCCTGCTCAAACACAGTGGTGTTTTTGAGTAGCTTATCTGCTTAGCAATTTAATTAAAAACTTTGATACATTCTTTTTTCATAGTATAATCTTCACGTGCTTCATCTGAAGCACACTCTCTGTGTACTCACTACCTAATTTATAGCCAAAGTATTCACTCACTGTGTCTTTACTGTTTCGCTAGCTTAGCTTAGCTCGTAGCCAACTCTTCACCTGTCCCTCCTGCACTTTCCTGCTCATTGTGTCAGATGTTTAGTTACTCCTCAGACTCTGGTAATTGGTGATTCTGTTCTCAGACATGTGAAGCTAGAGACACCGGCAACCATAGTCAATTGTCTTCCTGGGGCCAGAGCAGGCGACATTGA
>VUQG01022333.1:0-13567 GCA_015106755.1 Etia nguti | reverse complement strand
CAGCAGGTCAAAAAGTCTGTGTCCAGGGTGTGAGGGGTCTGTGATGATTTTCCCTGCCCGTTTCCTGGTTCTTGAGAGGTGCAGGTCCTGGATGGAGGGCAGGGGGGCGCCGATGATCTTCTCTGCTGCCCGTACAGTTCGCTGCAGTCTGCGCCTGTCCTGTTTAGTGGCTGCTCCATACCAGACTGTGATGGAGGAGCACAGGACAGACTCAATGACTGCAGTGTAGAACTGGATCAGCAGCTCCTGTGGAAGACTGTACTTCCCCAGTTGTCTCAGGAAGTACATCCTCTGCTGGGTCTTTTTGAGGATGGAGTTGATGTTGGTCTCCCACTTCAGGTCCTGGGAGATGGTGGTACCCAGGAACTTGAAGATCTCCACAGTCGACACGGGGCTGTCAGATATGGTAAGGGGGAGCCATCAAAATATAATTTTGAACTAAGACTTAAAAAGACTTAAAAAAGGGAAAAAATTAACAAAGCATCATAACATCCAAAGTGAATGTGGGCCTTCTGCTCAACTATCTCCAATTTGCCTAAAAGTTTCATGGTTCAAAGTTTCGGCATAGATATTTGCTGTGAAACTTTTCACATATACCGAAAAAATACAAGTTTTCAAGATATGTTTTTTGAAAAATGGTCCAGTTCCAGCAATTTTTTTTTTACACATTGACATTTGAAGCAATTTTTGAAAATAAATGCCTGAAATTTTCACTGATCTTTCTTACCATTAAAATAAACCAGGATCTGTAATGTGGGACCAATAAATAGGAAAATCCACATTTGAACACACAAAAAAAGTCAACAAACCTCACACTGCAAAAGACAGCAAGTGAAAAATTCTGAATGGTTTAATTTCACAATAATGAAAACTAAATCATGTAGAATACAGATGGCATGCAAATTATAACTGCAAAATAATGAATTTTGTAAAATATATGACTTTTTTTCCCATTTGAGACCTACTTTGCCTCCTGTTTTTAAAACCTACTGGAAATCCTTTTCAATGCAAGTTAAGAGACCTCCAGGGCAGTAGGTTTCCAAATGGAAGGTAGAATAGGTCACTAAAATGAAAACTATGCATATATTTAGCAAAACTATTTTAACAGTTATAATTGAGATACCATCTGGAAACTTCAGAATATTTTTTTTGTCTTCAGGTTCAAATAGACTATGTACTGAAATTTTTGTTGTTGTTCCACAATTTGTTATATCTGATTAATTAACAATGACAGCTGGATGAAAAATAGCCTTTTCTTAATTTTTCTGTCTAAGAAGTTCATGTTATAAAGTACTCCACATGCTCCATTTTGAATTATTGGCTTTTGTAATGTGACGTTTTTCATTAGTGTGTGCTTAAAAATGAAACTTTGCAGGATGACTTGAAAGCCAAAACTCAGACATTTTTTGATGTGTCTGTACCCAAATGACAGATTCTGATCAATTTTGATGTTAAAAAATATCAGTGAAAAATTCAGGCTTTTATCTTTAATAGTTTTTGAGATATCTGTGTTCAAACATTACCTCAAATGTCAAAAGTGCCAAAAATCATACTGGGAGTAGGTCAACGGACCACTTAAAAAATATATATGTGTTGAAAAATATTTGATATATGAAGCTGCAATTTCACAGCAGTTAGCTATGGACCTTAACATTTTCAGGCAACTGGTTGGGCAGAAAATGTTCTATAAAATGACCCTAAAGTCAACACAAAAGAGACTGATCAATTACAGTTTCATTAATGTCATTACTCCTGGAATGCATCAGTTTGAGTTGGCGTTTATTTATGTTGGTATCACATCTTCATACTCAGCTTGTAAAAAGTGTAAAAGAGGGTGGGGTATATGTAGATTTGCACCTTTCCAAGTCCTTTGATTTTAGATGCAAATGACCTGTTTTTGTTTTTATGACCTCAACTTTGCAATGAAATTGCAGCCATTTATGGTTCAATTGCTTCTGTTTTAACCAGATAATGTTAATTTAAAAAAAGCCAACTGAAGCCAATGCAGAAGTGTCCTAAACTGGCATTTTTTCTAATAACTTGCACCTTGTTCGCCGACTCATTTGATTGCTCAAATAAATCTGATTGTATAAGAAGTCAGGGAGAAAACAAATCTTACAGGCTTCACTTCTGTGTGAACTAAGACCTCAGTAAACACATTCCTGATGGGATTATGGTTTAAATCACTAGTTTCAAGCCTTATTTAATATAGCATGACATAGATTTTTTTAAGTTACAGCCCAGTTAAAAAGGAGTGCAACAGGCTATGCTTCAGGTTGAATTGACAAGGATTCTCAATCACTACCATATGAGCATACAGTGGTCCTCGGTTTCGTTTTACTTGACACATACTTCACTAAAGTTCTGAGATAGTAATAGTTCCAGGTGGTCAACTAAAAGCTTCAAGACAGGACTTCACTAATTGGTGTTTCCCAAATTGCTGCTTTTATATAAACTGCTTTAAAAAGCTGTAACAGCAAACATAAATGTTGTCTGTATATGTGAGTATGAATGTCAACGCTCAGTCTGATTATCCTCGTGTGTTTGTGTACTGCCATAAAATTGCATTATTCTTTTTCGATAGTTCATCCTCTCCACCCTTCCCTCTTCTGCCGCCTTTGTAAGTGAGCAGTGAGAAGAAGGGGATTTGACACCAGGAAGTGAACTGAGGCCTGGTGCATTGTGTCTCGAGTTCTGTGTATTATTGTGTGCGTGCGAGTGGTGGATTACAGTACTGGAGAATAAAGGGGGGATTTGTGTCGGAGTCAGGCAGAGAGCTGAAAGGAGACGGCAGTTAATAGCTCATTATAGGATGGGCTTAACACCATGTAGGGCTTCTAGAAACACCAAAAGTTCGGCTTGACAGTAAATGAAAAATTTAAACTACTCTGTGTGTTTCAGGCAGTTATAAAATGAGATGTTTTTATTTATACATAACCCAACATCAGGATTTTACTAAACGCGCAAACTGTTAAAACTAGGAGAATGAAAGGGAGTAAGAAAATATGTCTGTTTGACTTTGGCTCTTGTCTATTAATTTGTATATGAATGTGTCTGCTGAGCTTGTGTGTATGTGCTTTTTTAATCTTAAATGCACGTGTGCTTGCGTGTGTCTAGAAGGTGAAATTGAGATAAATGGTGTAGGAGCTGGGTGGCCCTTGATATACACTCCACCTGTCTTCTCTGCTTACAGCTGTATTCATGCGGTTGTGTGTATGTGTGGCAAGACACTACCACACAAGGTTTGTTTGGTGCATTCACTTTAATTATGTGTATGTGGGAATGCGTATTTGTATAATGTGCACACCTCTGCTTGAGGTAGCTTACCCGTGAGGTTGTGTGTGTGTGCTGCTGTTGCATGTGTTTGTTTTAACTGTGTGCATGTTTGGGTGTGGAAATAAGCAGAGTGGTTGTAAACTAAAAGAGACAGGTGTACCGAGGAGAGTATGTGCATTGCAGCCATTCTCACTTTACCTCTTTTAGAAACACACACACACACACACACACACAGACACAGACACAGACACACACACACACACACACCAGGGAGATGGTATTCAAAAGATATAAAGAGAGTGTGTAAATGAGGAGAGAGAATATGGGTTTGCAGTGTTGTGAGACAATAAAAATGACGAGAAACTGGAAGGACAGAGGGGTAGTTTGGCTGAATTCTGGTCCGGTAAACCATCGAAAGGATGAAGCCACATCAAACTACTTGGCTGAGTCTGTCATCCCAAGAAATATAACAGCAACAGTACCCAAAACAACATACGATGGCAACAATCTCCCTAATGAAATGCATCTCTTGCCTGTTGGGTATACTTGTCTGTGTTCACCACCTCCTGTCGACTCCTGCTATTCATAAATGTGCCACAGTATTCATTCAGAAGCACATTGCTTATGAATGTAATCCAGCCAGCAACTGCGTTTCACCTGGGTGAGTTATAAAATGACAAGTGTACACTGTTTCGTGTTTTCTACTGGCTTTCTTTGTTGTTATACCATACCGGGGGATTTTCAAATCCCAAAAGTATGATTTTAAATACTGAAAAAAAAAATAACATCACTGTTTTAATCTATAACAGAACACTGTTATGTTTAGGTTATTTATTGCAGTGCGCTGTACTGTGATGGTGGAACATCTACTGAGGTCAGTGAGCTGTGAAACATGAAGATGGTAAATAGTAACTAGCGAACAATTTCAATTTTTTGGATGTAGTTAGTTTGTAGTGAGCCAGGCAACATGTTGAAATCTATTGTAGAAGGTAGGGATGTTTCTAATTTGTACAGCAGTTTGAATATTGGATTGATGAAACAGTACAAAAGTCTGAAAAACAAGAGAAAAAGTGACACTGTGGTACTAGCAGTGCATTCCTTGTAATAATGTCCACAGCCCACATAGCTGTACTGAATAGAGTTATGCATTAACTGGATCCTGTGATGCTAGACTGTTTTATACAACCAATATACAGTAGAGCCATTCATTTTCTATATCAAAATATTTCTAAATCTGGCTGCTTTTGCAAGATGTCACCTGTTCCACTCTTTACCTTTCCCATTTGCAACATCCAGGGTATGGCAGCTAGCTGTCTAAGACATCAGTGATTGAGGACATTTAATAATTAGTTTAATAAAGACTACTAAAACCAACTGGTCATCTAGTTGAAGGACTGATGAGCTTATGCCACAGCGAGCCATCTATTTTCTGCCCCTTCCACTAGAATTCAAAAAGATCACTACTCATTTTCCCATTGCTGGCTAGAATTTAATCAAATTTAATCACAGTGATGACCTAATGGGTCTTCACCCAAACTGTGCTCAAAGTCAGGGTCACACTCGTTACTTTAGTCGTGATGGATCACGAGTGGGATAAGTCGATGACGTTCTGGCTCACCTATGCAGAATATTCATAAGAAATGTATGGGAGGTATGAAGAAAGTAGATACTGCAGTGAAGATAAGAACAGAATAATGCAAAAAGAGGATGCAATGTAAACATACATGGTGAGCATGTATGAAAGGGAATGTATGACAGAACCAGGCAGATTCAGATAGAGAGATTCAAGCTGTTGCAGGTGTGCCGCTCCGCCCCTGCCCTGTCCTTCAAAATGACAGCACTAAAAACACATAAATCCTCCTTCACCTCCTCCTCTCTTGTGTGTTATCCCCCTAAATTTCATTCCCCCTCTTCCTCGAATCCTTCTCTCCATTCTTCATCTTCTGCCACTTCACATTCTTGCTTTCCTCTCTCTCTTGGACCTTTTCTCCTCTCAGTCTTCTCTCCTGTGTCTGCTTTCCTGTTGTATGTTCATTTATTCTTCCTCCTGTGTCTTTTCCACACTTCATTTTCTGCTTTCTCTTTCTCTCCTTTTTTCTTACTTTCCTTCTTCCACATTTGTTCACGTTCTTTCTTTGATAGTATATTTTATCCTCTCTCACATCCTCTATGACTCCCAGTTTCTCTCTTTCTCCTTGTCCTCCTGTTATTTTCTTATTTTCCCACTTCACTTTCCTATCAGTTGTTGACCTTGTTCAGTGGCGTACCATTTTCCTATTTCTCTACTCCTCATTTTTCCTTCTTTTCATCCGTTTTTTCCTTCCCCCCCCCCTCCTGCTTCAAAACATTATAAATTATATTTCCCCTTCCTTTCTTTTTTCTGTTACTTTCAGAATTAAATTTTTTATATTTCCAGTTTTTGTTTTAATTTTTCACTCCTTTCTTTGCTCTCTTAGGTCATTTATTTTCTTTTTTTGTGTTTTTCTCCTTTTTCTGTTAATTTTTCCCAAGCTTCATTCAGCGCAGCAGAAACTTTCTTTCCATACTTTTTTTTAAGATGTCTCTTATGCACGTCTTTTTAAAACCTTTTCTTCTCGTCTTTCCTTTGTCTACCTCTTTTTTCCTTTTCTTTTTTCTTCTTCCTTCACTTCCTTCCTTTCTTTTTCCCTCCATCAGTTCATCCCCTCCTCCATCACCTCCTTTTCGTATAGCTTTCTTCCTTCTTTTATCGCTTTTTTCTCCATCACTTCCCTCCTTCTTTCCTTCTTTCCTTCCTTCCTTCCTTGCATCAAGTTCACCTTGTTTCTGTGTCTGAGCAGATGTGTGACATGTTCTGATGTTAGTTGGGATTTTTTTTTTCACTCCCATGTCGCATGAGTCAACTCCTGGTGTGTCGCTGACTTTGTTCAACTGCCTCTCTTTGATGCCACTCTTTCTCTCACCTTGCCTTTTTTTTCTAACCTACTTTCTCCTTCGATTTTTTCCCTCACTTCCCCAAGAACACAATATAGATTCTTCTCCTCTCCATCTCTATCTTTTTTATTTCGACGAGAGCAACCCAAATTCAATAATTTAACTCTTTCTTCTTTGTCTTTTATTTTTTATATATTTTATCATCTACCTGTGTCTTTGTCTGGCAGGAAACATGTTAATAATGGATTGTATAGATTTAGACATGGGAAAAGGGTGTGTGTGTGTGTGTGTGTGTGTGTGTGTGTGTGTGTGTGAGAGAGAGACAGAGAGAGAGAGAGAGCGAGTGAGTGAGCAAGAGCAGAGATCTTTTGAAGTCGTGATGTGATGTTTGTAGTCCAAAAGCATTGATCTTGAGACCCATCTGTCTGATTGCCACTGAAATCAACAGTCAGACTGCTTGATGAGGTTTGTTTGAAATGAATCAGCAGGATGAGTTTTAGCTAATATTGCCTGAGACCTTGTTTACCTTAAAGAAATCAAACAGAGATAGTAAACATTTAGAAACCTTGGCTCTGGGTAGCATTACACATTACATATTCTTCTATCGAGGTAGGCTCTTACTGCATTGGAAGTGTCTGATTGGATCATTGGATCACGAATCACTGTCATGCCAAAATCTCAAGCCACTACCAATTAGACGCTTTCCGATATTGCATGGTGAATCAAAATCTGACAAAATCGTTTCTTCATTTATGATTCCATCAGATTTGATAGGATCCCTACACAACTGGCTCAAATGTACCCCCAAATGTTTTACAGATGGCCGTAGACATGCACTGTTGTACCTCTCTCATAACCTCCTCTGTACATATTGATGACAATTTGACCTACAAGACCTGTTATCGTAGATTTTTGGTCCAGTTCTTATGTAATTTGGCATGTCACCGCCTTTTCTCCCTGTATCTCTTAAGAATGACTTCTTGACAGCCATTGAGACCATTTCCGATGACGCTCCGACCAACAGAAGATGGATCATCTGAAGGCCAGATGCAGCTCTCAGGTCATGTGTCTGGTCTTTGCTGGATTGTTTTTTTTCTGTTTTTTAAGGTCATGACTTTTGGAAACTGTTCATCTGCTGTAGATGGGTTTTCAGACCTTTCACTTCTTTTGTCCTCCACTTGTCCTCCACTGCAGGCCATGCTGAGATTGGGCAAGTTTTTGGCTGATAGCTCCTTGTTGGAGCAAAAATACTGTTTTATGCATGTCAAAGTTTGTTATTGTTGGCATGTTTTAGTTCATCCCTTGACTTAGGTAACTTTTTTAACCCTTTCATGCATGAATTATGACAACCTCAATCAGGAGTTTTTTCTTAAGTATTTTTATTCATCTTTAGGCATGAAAAGATGAATTAAAATACTTAAGGAAAAATCCTGATTGAGGTTGTCATAATTCATGCATGACAGGGTTAAATAACAATAATTGAAACACATTATACATCTATAGTAACATTAAACGACCAGTGGGTTGCAGGGTATGGAGTGACACATCAGTAGTGGTTTATGTGCAAGTATACCATCAACACTGACACAAATACAAGAAGACAGCCTTTGAATAGCTGTCCACTGTAGTGACCACTATGCGTGAAAGGGTTAATGCATAAATGCCTTAAATTAAAAAAAAAAAGTCATCTGAAAATGATCAGGTATAAGGCCTTGACTGAAAATGAAAGACTATCCGAAAGCCTGGAGGACTATTGCTCAAGACCACTTAAAACAAATTTGAAGAAAGTCTGGCTCCTTAAAAGCAAAATATAAAGAACTGAAGACTGACTTTTGTACATTAAATCTCTTGTCTTTGAATCACAGCTATGCAATGCATCTTATAATAATATTCTTCCCTGTACTAGTGTGTGTATTATCTTTCCTGTGGAATATCAGTTTGTATCTGCCTTAGCAGTGGAGTGCAGTATTTACACAGCACCACAATCTAACCTACCCATCCATTTTGATTACTGGCAGCTTCACTTTTACAAAGCAGTTATTGTCACAACTGGGCTTAACACTGTACCTGGAGATAACACCACAAAGCAGCATGCAGATAAACATCTGAACTCTTTATTTGGCCTCTTTAGACTCTCAAACACATGTGAGCCTGTCAGCGAGCATTGCTCTTTATTTCCACAAATCCCTCAGTCCTCTCACACAGGCCTCAGCGTGAACAGTCGGTAGCTCATCTTTGACATGTGATGTACCGGAGAGGCAACGCGTGATGTGGCTTTGTCCCAAAGCACTCTGAGAAAAACTGCTGAGAATGACATCTTTTTTAAGATTTTTGACAAATGTTCAATAGCATCTCGGCTCCTTTCTCCCCATCTCTTTTTCTCACAAGAACTCCCTCCTCTCCTCATCTATCCGTCTTCATAACAGCAAATCCCTCACCTCATTGGACAGCTACCCACCTGTGGCGCCCGCAAAGAATCGCTCAAATCTCGAGCAAACAAGCCAGCATTCTTATTCACACTACATCTATTTACTTTCGCTTATTCTGGGGCTTTTGTTTACAGTGAAAAGATTTGACTTTCACCCTGTCTTCACCTGCCTGCGCTGAGCTGCTGCTCGCTGTTGCCCGCGGCACTATTTCAGCATCGCACAGGCTTGTTACTGCAGCGAGGTTTCCCCCAGAGAAAGAAGGAGCACTAGAGAGACGCCGCGCACATGAAGAAAACCTGCTGTTTTGCTCCATTAGAGTGCCTATAGGTGTGTTTTAAACTGTTTAAGGAGAGGAGGGAGTATCCTCACTGCTTTTTTTTTGTTGTTGCTGCTGTATATAGTTACTTCAGTTGTATTAATGTTGAGACAGTGAGAGGCAAAGGGACTAAGGCTCATAGGATATTTGTTTCCTTCACCCACAAAACAGATTCACTCTCTGTTACTTTAAGAAATAACTCATCAGTCATGCCCACTGTTCATGCACCTATCAGTGTTATTTGAGGTGCTTTTGGAGGCACATAGATTTTAATTCTTGCAGTTTTTAACTATCTGAATTCACTTTCTCTCTAATCTAATTTAAATTCCACAGAACAGAATCCATACAACAGACCTGTTGAGCTGAAGTGCAGTTTAGCATAATTCAACATTAAATTTGTACGTTCTTCTTGTTTGTTTTACAAATGAGAGTAGTCTACGGTGTTGCCGTTGTTAAATTTAACCTAACATAGCATACAAAAACCAACCTGCTGTTCACCTTGATGTGCTGCGCTTTCTTCAGAGGAGGAGAGTTTATTTCAAGTGCTTTTCTGTGTTTGTGGTTTTTGAAAATGGAAAAAAAAAAAACATAATGAGATGGAGCATCTTTTCCTCTCTTTTATGGTGTTGTGCTGCTAGTCGTAATATTAAATGTACCTAAAGATGGCTGAGCTGATTAATTAGTTTATTTTTATGACTTAATCCTCTTGTTTGATCATTGACAGTGGGATATCATGTTGTACAACTTGGTGAAAAGACACATAAAATCTCTATTAACTGTGTGAATTCTAACTTTTGTGTGCAAAGGAGAAAAGACATAGTATTTTGGTGTTTCTGCTTCAATGAATGTATGTATAATCAAAGCAGCCTGTGGGGCCTGTGCACTAAAGAAAGAGGTTATGATTTCCATTAACTGATTTTACTCTCTTGATTGTGTTCTTTTTATTTTTGTCATTGTTAGCTGAACATTTTCCCTGTTCAGCTAACAATGTGCCCACCCTTAAATCAAATACTGTATTGGGTGCTCAGGTGTTTGTGACACTAAAAGAAGATGACCTCCAGTCATAATTGGCTATTTTAAGGAAAGATCAATTAATTCTAGATAATAATTAATTCTAGATAAAGAAAATGTACCAAGAAATGTGGATCAATAGATTTCAAACTCTGCTTTAATTTGATTCTGGAACTTTAAGACCCTGAACTGGAGTCATAAAGACTCAAGGTGCTTAATATTGTAAGATAAAGACCATACAGTAATGTAGACATACATACACACATGTGCTACGATCAGTATAGTGAGATCCTTCTGTACTTACTGAATGTACCGAACCAAACTTCTGTGAACTTCCCAGGCAAAAACTCTTCATACCTTCTCACATACAAACTTGTTCTTACCTGCCTGTTTAAATCAGAATGAAAAATATGTAACTAACTTTAAACACATGAAAGCTAATATTTCATTCTTAAGCGCAGTGTGCTGACAGACAGAGCGATAAAAATCGTATTAATAATTCAGACTGTTTGTGGAGGAATGGTAGATTTTCAATTAGTGTAAATATATTAAGAAAAACATGAGGCAGGGTGGGCGGTGGGAGAGATCTGGTGTTCCTGGTGAGGCAGCAGCAATACAGAGAAAGCCCACAGCCAGAGCTCAGCCACTACCTCTGATGTACTCCTTATTAATTTCATTTGCTCTGTCCAGTGAAAGAGAGACAGCCGTGGAGGGAGGGAGAGAGAGAGAGAGTGCAAGAGAGCAAGAGAGCAAGAATTTGTAATTTGGTGTTTTTGAAGGAA
This sequence comes from Etia nguti, assembly GCA_015106755.1. Classification (NCBI taxonomy): domain Eukaryota; kingdom Metazoa; phylum Chordata; class Actinopteri; order Cichliformes; family Cichlidae; genus Etia; species Etia nguti. Next base: position 2,840 of record VUQG01022333.1, on the reverse strand, counting down.
AAAAAAAAGATCAAAGGCAAATTAAGTCAAGCAGGTCTATGTAATGTGTGATTTAGATGCTCAGAGCATTAGCTGCTCTGTCAGTACAGCAATGAAGCATGTACTCTGGTGTGTGTGGTTGGCACACTTCTTCACTTATATTTAGCTTGTGCATCTGTGCTTAAATATACATGTTAATGCATGCATAGATGATTTTTAATAGCATTTATATATGTGGCTATGTGAATCACATTATCAGCATTGCTTCATTAGTGTCTGTATGTTTATATGTGTCTAGATATTCAGGCTTGCACTGTTATTAGCAGTAACAGTAATGTATTGCAGTAATTCGAGTAATATTGGTACTACAATTAATAATGGTAATAACTAAAGCAACACGAGGAATAGTATTTCTTCACATAGAAATGTATTTTTTATAGTAGTTGTAACATTTATATGTTATATAAAGTTTTCCATAACATTTTGTTTCAATTTATTGTATATAACTGCGCCTTTAAAAAAAAAAAAATTTTATTTATATTTTATTTTGAAATTGCAGGATGTAGTATTTGATTTTGCTACTTTAATAATTTTTTGGGAAGTTGCGTAAGGTCAAATGTCAGTGCTTTTAGATGAGCTTTCTGGAACTTTGCTTTTGTACTTGTGGTAGTCAAAGTAAAAATTGTTCTTAGGTAGAAGAAACATTCTGACAACTTAAAGTTCGAAGCAGGCGAGACACACAGGAGAACTGAAGATCACTGATGACAATACGTTAAGTGCTCTAATACCCTCTCAGAGAGCATTAACCCTGACATGATGTGTATGTGTGTGTGTGTGTGTGTGTGTGTGTGTGTGTGTGTGTGTGAGTGATAAACAGAGAGAGAAGTTGTCAGTAGACCTTTTTCATGTCAACTCATTGCACCACTGTTTGCAGTTAACACACTAAAGAAAACTTAAAATACTGTAGGATGCCTCGAAACGCTCACCATTTGTTGTTGGCTTCACCCAAGATTTTTTACTACTCTGTTTAGATTCCTTCAAGAAAACTATGTCGTGTTGTAAACCTAAACCAAATACTCATATTTTGAGTCAGTCTCTGATCCAAATTTTGAATAGGTGTACCCCTGAGAGAAAAGGACTATTTCTTGCTTACTCACAGAGACCATTAGTGCAAGAATTTATGAGTCCATCAGTTTTGACAAGATCTCAAACACCACTGGCTGAAATGCATGACAGAGCCTCCACCGTGTTTTACAGGTAGCTGTAGACACTCACTGTTGTACCCCTCTTCTGATCTCCTCCATACATACCAATGATGATTAGAGCCAAAGTTTTCACGTGGGAATCATTACTCCATCAGACCTGTTGTCACTGATTTCCAGTATAATTCCTGTGTAATTTGACATACCTCAACGTTTTCTCCCCTTTTCTCTTTCTTTGCTTGAAAGCAAGAATGATTGCTTGAAAGCAACTTTTCCACTGACACCATATCTGATCATTTACTTCTCATCTGCATTTTTTTTACCTGCCACCTCTTCTTTTGTCCTCTGCTTCTCCAGTTTCCTCAAATTTTTTGAAGGATACACTGCATGCCATGCTGCGATTATAGCACTTTGGAAATCATGTTATCAGTGCAAAAATACTATTTTATGCCTGTCAAAATTTTAAAAGATTTAACTAGTAGAAACAAAGTATGCATTTTTGTGACAGACTGCTAGTAACAAATTGCCTGAAGATAAGATTCAAAATGAATTTTTCTGTCATGTGTAGACACAACACTCATTCATCCTTTGGGGTTAGGTGCCTTTTTTATGCTTAAGTGATTCAAATGTCAGTGTTAAGAGTCTTAATTACAAAAAAGGAGTGGAAAAGCAGCAATTTCACAAAAGAAAAAACTTTGACAAGATTCAGAAATCCTGAAAAACTATTCCTCAAGAACACAAGAAAATCTGGCTCCTTGGAAAAAAACTATAAAGAAATGCAAGTTAGCTCAAGACTTTTGCACAGTGCCATGTAACATAAAATCAAATCATTTCATTTCAGTAATGTCTCAGGAGCTGAAGCTGCAGTAATAGTAACGCACCTATGGTGTGTGGCTGTGCTGCCTGTGTGTAATGATCCAGCTGTTGGCCGCTGCAGCAGTTTGACTGACAGGCAGCAGAGGCTGCTATTATTCATGAGCGTCTTTGACTCACATTTCAGCCATAATTAATAAACTCACACATGCCTGTAAGGGTACTGTGAAATATTAAGAAGATCACACACATATATGTGCACACACACACACACATATATGTGCACACACACACACACACACACACACACACACACACACTTTATACAGTGGTGCTAAAGCCTGTTACAGAGAGGAAATGGGTGGAAGAAAGACAGCAGAGTAGGAGGAGATGACAGCGGGGGGAAAGATAGCAGGAGAAGGAGTAAAAATGGTGCAATTATTAGAGCTGCAAATTAGCAAATATTTTCATTGGCAGTTGATCTGATGAGTACTTTTCCAGTAATCAATTAATCATGAAGTCTTGCAAATGTATAAATTAGGTGAGAGAAATACTGCAGTGTGTAACGCAGCTTCCATGGTAGTTTCAGAAGTGCCTCATGTACACATGATGCAGTAAACACTCACCTGCCAGTTTAATCCATATGTGTGTGAGAAAACCAGAAAACAAAGACAGAGAGATGTTTTGGTAAATGGTAAATGGTAAATGGCCTGTATTTGTATAGCGCTTTACTTAGTCCCTAAGGACCCCAAAGCGCTTTACACTACATTCAGTCATTCACCCATTCACACACACATTCACACACTGGTGATGGCAAGCTACATTGTAGCCACAGCTGCCCTGGGG
>VUQG01022332.1:70301-100562 GCA_015106755.1 Etia nguti | reverse complement strand
TGTTTTAAATGTTCAGCAGTGATGTGATCCAAACCAGAAGCTTTATTATCAGATAACATATGAATGGCTTTATATACTTCATGTGTCCTCACACTTATTGTGTCATTACTCATGTCAGAATAATAAAGAATAATTTATCAATTCTCCACCTTTGTATTTTTATATCCTGGTTGCTTGTGCCTCAGAGGAGCAAAATATGTTATATACTATTATTAATTTGTTCCACACAAAGTCAGGCTGAAAATACAACTGTTTTCACAGTTTTTAAAACATGAATCGAGTCTGACATAAAGGATTTCTTTGAACGCTTTTATTCCCCCCCCCCTCTGTTGAATAGTGCCTTTGAGATGCACTCCAGAGCCAAACAGCCAATCAGAGGGCAAGTGTTTGCTCCTAACAACACATGACCTTTTCAGGAACAGGGAAAACCGTATCATCAACTACTCATAGTCAGTCCCATAACTACACAGCGGCCTTCTCTGTGTTTACTTAGTTTTTTTTAGGCAAAGTATCAGGTTAGCGGCTGTTTCAGAGCACAGAGAAACACTCTAAGACTGGAACATGACCAAACTGCCTAAACACAAAACGCATGTACACACCTTCAAACACGTGACACTTACCCTGATCCTGTATTAGCGTCCAGTGTTCCAGTCTCAGACACCTTTCTACCTTTCCAAGCAGTGCAAATGAACAAATTCAAAAGACAACAAAACACCAGTATCCCTCTACGCGTCCATGCCACTTCAAGTTCGCGATGTCTCTCGTCCTTCAGTTGTTAGTGCGCAGGCCTACAGCTATGCACCACCCGACCAACTGGTGAAACTTCCCTCCCCATCAGGAACCACACCCATCCGTCAGCCAAAGCTGGACCGCGGGATGGAGACGTGTGGACCTCCGCCACCTTCTAGAAACTCTGCAGACAGCCTCGCGCGAAGATCGTCTATTCTTTGTTGGACCAATCAAAACACAGGAAGGAGAAACGGCGCTTTTTTCCCTACACCATGAAGTGGAAGACATGACTAATACAGCGACAAATATGACGTAGTAATAATAGACTTCTTCTTCTCCTCATAGTTATTCTGTCTGATATAACCTTTAAAAAACAAAATGTTTTTAACAGGAAGTTGTACTATATCCTAACATTTCCAACATTTCCTGGTGCGGTTACATTCTTTTTGTTGTTGGTCTCACAAACTGGGGCTGAGTGAGACCTCTTCTTTTCCCTTCCTTCTCCTGGTGCCAAATTTGGTCACAGGAAAAGCAGGAAAAGCGGGAAGCGCGTGGGAGGCATGGGCGGAGCAACGTTTTCGTCATACACGTGATAAATCCTCCTGAAGCTCAAGAAACGTCGAAAGTCGCTTCCTTGTTTCGATTTGAGTAACGACGGCGAGGCGTCCTCGTGTCTTTTAATGTAGCATTTAGCAGCACACGAGTGGGCGTCCCTTGAATGTAATTGGCTGGAATCACTTTCGTTGCCACTAGCTAATGGAGTGCATGCGGCCAGCTCCCCCTGCTGGCAATGAAGTGTATGTACGTAGAAGAAGTGGGTTTACTTAAAGGAACAATCGACCTCAAAATAAATGCAGTGAATACATATCTGGACTCACTCACTGTTAAATGTAAGGGATTTTATTAGTTTTACAAATGATTTATATCGTTGAATTACAAGTCTTAAAGGTAAAATATATTTTTATGAACAAAGTAGAACAACTATTGCCTACATTTTACAATTTACCTTAATACTGATGACAACATGATAAATACATTTTAATTACTTTAATTAAATATTATATTTTAATACATTTATTATTGTAAAAGTGGAACATGCGTAGCATGATGGTGCAGTGGTTAGCACTGTCGCCTCACAACAAGAAGGTTCTGGGTTTGCATCCAACTTTTAACAGTTATTAAAATATATTGTAATTTATCACCTTTTTTAAACTGCAAGTTAGACTTTGTCAGTGTCTGTTTTATCCAGTAAGATAAAGTTATCTCACCTTATTTTTTTGTTGCAAATTGAGACTGTCAGGCATACCAGCATTGTACCTAAAACCTGCCATGAATTTTCCCATGGGACGGAGTAAGTCTGCTATCAGTCTGATATACATCTGCAGTTGAATGGCTCAGGTTGGCAATTACATGCAGTCTATTTCTGATAATACTGCAATTAACTGTGATAAATTGTCGAAAATCATACTGTGTATCATAGACAGAAATTACCTGTAGGCATGAATGTGAATGTGAACACTTATATGTCTCTCTTTGTTAACCCTGCGACGGATTGGTGACCTGTCCATGGTGAATCTTGCCTGTCACCTGTGGCAGCTGGGCTCCAGCCCCCTTACAAACCTGAATTTGAGCAGAACAAGAAAGTTAAGCATCTTGTCCACAACTGCCTCAACTCCACCAGTCCACCCAACCACTGCTGCTGCTCTGTCTCAGCTCTCCTCCTCTGCCTGAAACCTATTTGATTCAGCTGATATACTTTAGATTTCACCCTTTATTTGCTCGTATTAGTTCTCCACACTCTGAACTCTCTGCTCAGTTCAGCTACAGTTCCCCCGCTGCTCTGCACAGCACAGAAATTTTTAGATTAAACTCAAGGCACTATTTTGAGAATAAAGTTAAAATGTAGCAATTAAAGTTGTCATTTCAGTCAAACAACTGCCTCCAACAACTGCCACAGCTCCTACACCCTCTACAAAATACTTTGTGTAGATGAGTTAGTGAAACAGTTTGATCAACTATCTTATTGTATCTTGTGATACAACATACATCCTCTTGAAAAGGGTGTAACCATCAGTATCCTTGCATCTGTTGATTGGGAGCTGTTTCATTTTTCCACAAATTCAGCTAACTCTTTTAAGTTTCTGTGGGGTTTTTTTTTCCTTCTGACCAGATGTCGCTTTTTGCACCATCTCTTCAACGTCCTTATACTTATCACCACACTGTGTTTATGTGCTAAGAGATAAAGAGAATTTCCTTGTTACTAAATTCTGAAGTACGATTTCAGTAACTCATCTAAACAAGGCATTTTGTAGTGGGTTGTCCCATGGTGGTTCTTTGAGTTTAAACTACAACTTTAATCTCCACATTTTGACTTTTTTCTCAGTGTTATCTCAACTTTATTCACAGCATAGTATTTTGAGTTCACTCTCGAAACTTCCACTTTATTATCAAATTGAACAATAATGTTTGTCTTTCTTAATGTGATCCTAATGCTCCTTCGTAGATTTAAGCAAGTCAGTTAATCAGAAAACATAATGTATGAGCTGGAATGTGGAAACAACAAAAGCATATGTCATACAGTTACCTCTTGCTGACACCAGAGGGTAATAAAGATTCACTAAACACGACTCCATAAGAAAAGAAAAATGTCTCGATAGATAGTCCTGTCATTCTCTATGCTATAAATACCAAATCTGTTTTCTATTTAATCTGCAAAAGTGTGATATGTCATCCTTATGGACCCATCAAGCCAAAAAAAGATCCATTTCTTTTTTCTATTTTTTCTTTTGTAACCCAAAGCCTCGGTAAGAAGGTTGATGGTGTATAATGACAGTCCAACCTGGTGGGTTGATGAGGTGTTTCTGGCTCTCATTTTAAGGTCTGTCAGATCCACATGGCCTTTACAGCCAAATAACCTAGATAAGAGGACAATCTTAAGAGGTCCAAAAAAATATTAAAGTGGCTCAGGTAGTCCCTTATCGTCAAATGCTAAACACAAGCAGAGTAAAGGGGCTGTAGGGAAGTCTAGGATACGCAGGTCGCTTTGTAACCACAGAAATTATGAGGCAAAGCATCTCAGAATCGTAGTCCGCACTATTACATATCTAAAATACTCGTAGGCAACAATTTTTGAGAGATTTTTCCCACTTTGTTGAGATGCTTTTCTCAGGTTTCCACTTAAGCAGCATATTGGACTAATTTCCAGTCATTTTGTGTTGCCATAAAAATCCTTCTTCCATATGTGTGTGTTAAACTCAGGTTTAAGCTCTGCAGAGAGAGTCTGAGCAAAAATCATTATGTGCAGTGAAGGCAAAACATGGCAGTGAAGTAAAAATAAACGACATATTTCTGAGTATGTGGGGACTTATTAACAGCACACTTCAACTAGTTATTTCACAGTGACAGACATTTTGGATGCCTCAGTAGAATAAAAAAAAAAGAAGAAAGAAAAATCTGAAAGCATGAAATCAAAATAAACTGAAATAACGGTTCACCCGTCTTAGCAGAAACACTGCAGGATAAAGCCAAACCAGCTTGCAAGAGGCGAGTACATGAGAATCATTCTGCATTGGGGTGAAAACATGTGCCTTGAAATTTGCTGCTAAACCAAAAAACGCTATCTATCAGAGTGCATCTCATCCAAAGTAGGCAGCCAGAAAGTGTGTGTGTGTGTGTTGTCATTTCTCAGTAGAAAAGTGAACTGATATGCGGTTACTGGTTTAGAAAGAAGTGATGCGGGCCTACCGAACCGCAACAAGTTTGCCCATTCCAAGAGATGTCAGCTTTCATTAACTGAGTTATATGTTGCTGTTAAAAGTTGCCCTCCTTTGGCCCCTTCTTGGTACATCAGGCAACTGGAGACCATATAAGAGCAATGTTATGAGTTTGAGTGCAGCTCTTGACGTTTTTTGCATGACATCTCCCTTCTCTTATTTATTGCCCACTGTTAAATCAAGCAGAGAGGCCATAAAAATAATTTTTTAGGGGAAAAAAAAAAGCTTCCCTACAAGATTAAACCAAAGAGCAGATGTAATGAAGCTGGACTACATGCTTCCTTGACATGTGAGAAAGCTGGCCAACTTACCACCAAAACATCAGCTTTAATCTTGAAAATCTCTGTTATCACCCTATTAGGAATGCAAAATAATTTTTAAATAGCCTGCAACTTTATTTCCCCTTTTTATGTTTATTTGGGGAAACTAATTGATTACTCTCATAAAAATCAGACGCAGCTGAAATATTTCAGTCAAGAGTGAATCAGGTTGATGCAGCCGGCCAAAGCCAAAAGTTTGTAGCCAGGACGATCTTTACTTTTGGCTCGGCAGCGTGGGGCGATTTGGATGAGCGTGTTGTATGAAGAATGCAGCGAGGATTAGGTGAAATCGCTGCGATCGTGTGATTTATGAACCGTTTTGCGTCAACAGGCTGTGACTGGCTTCGACAAATTGACGCTCATTCAACCACTTTGCATAACTCTTTAAGGTAATAGTTCTATCAGCATATGTTTCTCATTCATCCAGCAGTGTTGGGTCTTGGTATGAGAAACCGCTTCTTCCTTTTAATGCAGTGAATTTATTTATGATTGTGCGATGCGTGGCTTGGTAACTTGATATGCACGTGATGGTACAAACTGCTTTGAAAGTGGAAGAAAAACAGTGTAGTGCTTTTCGGAGCACAGTAAACAGCTGCGTGACGAGTCTCAGTCCAAAGAGTTGACCCGGCAGAACAATCATGAAAAACTTTGACTTGGAAAAAGCTGCAGACATTTAGTAAAAAGGTGCTAAATTTGATGAGCAGCTGTAGATGTCTACATGTTGGAATCTCATGAAAAAAGATAATGGGATCAGGTTTTCTAAATTAACGTTTTAGGCTCTTGAATATATAGAGGGGGAAAAATACAATTCAGATAAAGTGACAACATAGCCTGAGGCCTAAGCCCTATTTGACACAGTGTATATGCACAGTAAGCCAGTAATGAGATCCTGATGCATGCAGTGTCGGTTTCTCAAGGGGCTTGGCTTCATAGCATGGGTCATAGTAACTGTGGGCCCCACCTGACAGATCCACACATCCGACTGTGAGTGAAACACTGGGAGGTTTTGTGGAGACACCTGTTCTGGTTCTCTCAGGGGTCCTGAAAAGAGTGCCAAAAAGATCAGTTGGAGGGAAGTTATTTGATGTAACGCCACTGAAGAGGGCTAAAATGCTGCATAGTTATACAATTACATGTCCTCTTTTTCAACTTCTACTCTTGCCTCCTCTGGCAGATTTGGGATTTGAATGTGCAGGAATGAGAAAGTGATTCAACACGAAATCACACGTGCAGAACTCTGGATGCTGGTTGGAGCACATGTGCAAGAGCAACAGTAATGTGCCCAAATGGAAATATATGTTTCTGCTTCAGTAAGCAGTCAAGGATTTCTCTTTGTTGATGGGATCAATATTGTGCAGGGAAAAAAAGAGACAACATGGAGATGCAGTATGTGCTTGTGGAATAAAATGGATGTTTCCAGGATTTTCCTGTCTCAAACTTCCGATGGGTTTGAAACTAGTTTGCTCCAGTTACATTCAGTGGAAAGAGAACTGTAGAGCTCATGCCGCACTTTAGAAAATATTATCTGCATTTCTGCCTTTAAAGTGACATGAGGTGCTGTTTCGTATTTCTTTACTAAATTGTATATCCGCTGTTTTACTGCTTACTTTGCAGAATCAACATTAACACCGCATATTATCCATCTTACTTGCAAATATGAATTTTTATAGATGAAACTAAACCGGAGCATTACACTGCTGCCTACATGTGAATAATTTTATAAACAGACATAAGAATACAGACTGTATCTAAAAGAAAATTTGTCCAGCATGAAGCTAAGTGAAGTTTTGTCTGGAACCCCAAGCCAACCATACCCATCTTTATTGTTCTTTTGTATACTGTAAAGGGAGCCTAATTTCAAAATGAACATGATCTACTCAGTAAGACATGAACCTATGGATTTATGCCATGAATTTATCAAGAAAGTGTTAAATAAAGTCATAGATCAGGGCATCTGAAAGGCTGTTCACCTATAGACCTTTATACAGTCACACTTCTTTTTGCAACCAGAGGAGTTCACTTTTGCAATATAGAACCTATGCCCACAGTTTATGATATGAAAATGGGATGGGACTGTGGTGCAGTGATTAGTGCTTATTAGAGGGTTCTGGGTTTGACTCCACCATCTGGGACCTTTCTTTCTGGAGTTTGCATGTTCTACCTGTGCTTGCATGCATGGATGTTAGGTTAAATGGGGATTCTTAACTGGCCATAGTTGTGATTTGTGAACTTCTCTGTTGGCTCCAATGACAGGCTGGTGTACCCTACCTCTTGCCCTATGATGCTATGACAGCTGGGATAGGCTCCAGTCTCCTCCCAGTAGGACATACCTATAACATCTCACCTAGGAGGAGGTACCCAGGAGCCATCCTAATTAAATGCCCCAACAACTTCAGTTGACTCCTTGGTGGAGGAATAGCGGCAGACCCTCCAAAATTATTGAACTTCTCACCCAGTCTCTAAAGCTGAGTCCAGACACCTCTGTTTCTTTTTGGAGAAAGGGTTGTATCTGAAATCTCATTCTTTTGGTGATTACCCAAAGCTTGCGACCTTAGGTGCTTTTATTCTCAGCTCTCTCTTCACCACAGCAGAGCAGTAGAGTGTCAACATCAGATGCTGCACCATTCTGTCTATCTAATCTCCCGCTCCCCTATACCCTCACTTGAGATCAAGACCCCAAGATACCTAAACTCCTCCACTTGTCCCTGCAACTTGTCCCTGACCCAAAGTAGGCACTCCACCCTTTTACTGCGGAGATCTGTGCCCTCTGACTTGAAGGTGGTAATACTCATTGTCGCCAAGTCTCACTTGGCTGCAAAACCCTGCAGTGCTGGAGGCCACCACCTGATGAAGCCAATAGAACCACGTCATCTGTAAAAGGCAGATATGATATTCTGAGGCCACCAAAGTGGAAACCTTCCATCACTTGGCTCTGCCTAGAAATTTTGTCCAAATTATGAACAGAATTGGCAACAGAGGGTATTGCTGTCAAACACACAAACCGGGTGCGAGTCCGACTTGTTGCCGGCAATGCAGACAAAGCTGTTGCTGTGGTTGTACAGGGACCCAATGGCAGATGACAACAACACACTCTGAGAGACGTGGTCAAATGCCTTTTCCAAGTCCACAAAATCTTTTTTTTAAAATCTGTTGTCCTCTCATATTATTACAGTATTTTTTTCACTTTATCCTTAGATGCCTTGTTATTGCAAAAATATCAGGATACACTATAAAGGGCACACTTCATGAAGGGCCTTTTCGAATAAGGGAACTATTTGGCAAAATCCACACATGCCAACAGTGTGAAGAAGTAAATATTTGTGAAGCGCATAATTTTCCCCCTTTGAAACCCCTGTAATATGATAAGAATTTATAATCCATCCATCAGTTTTCTTAACAGCTTATCCAATTGAGGGTTGCAAAGGGGCTGGAGTCTCTCCCAGCTGTCAATTCGTATTCCATCTAGTATATTTCATTGTCAGACACAATGCACTTTAAAAACGGAATTGTTTGCCGAGACAATAATAAGACGGGCCACATACATAATTAAGCGTTCCACGCATGCTAGCATAATCGCTACGTGTGAGCTCACGTCTAGAAGTGAAATACAGTCGAAGAAGTCTAACAAAGCCAAAGTAATCGTACCTAAATAAATATGATGTGCGTTACAATGATGATGAGTTTACGAGGCAAAATAAAATTAAAAAAATTAATAATAATAAATTTTAAGTGTGCAGACACAAGGGTGAGTTCACATATTTGTGTGTCAGCATTCTTACAAATGACTGAAGTTATCAGGAACATTTTTACTGCTCCAACAAGCATGAAAAGGCCATCATTTTTTCCAAACAGCTCGTGGATACTTTTCCAACTCTTTGGGAGAGAAAGGATTGCCTAGAAAGATTTTCATCTTACACACTCGCAGACGTTCTGACACTGCTTTCACACAATGCCAGCAAAATCTGCTTCTCAATGTGCAGAGCCAGCCGGAAGGCAGTTAACATATAAAAACTTGACTCTGCTTTCCAGCCACTCAGACTACACAGCAGAACCAGCTAAATCAGGAGCAACGGAGGTTGGACTTTGCCTACATATAGTTTTTTAAAAAGTGTGTTATAGTAGGTAATTAAAACACATGGAACATGTTATTAATACAAATTAAATCTGTCTGTGTGTCAGAATTAATATCTCAGTATAGGCTGTTTTCTTTAAAGGGATTGGTGAAATAAGGGTTCAGCAAATCTTTTGAGTTTAAAAGTCCCCAGTTTGGTGAAAATGTGTCATACCTTCAAATATTATTAAAGTTGTTTGGTGTCAAGAGTGGAAAACTGACACTTTATCAAGCAGTCGTGCAACAAGAACGTGACTTTAACAAAAAAGGATAGGAAGGAGAGGAGAATGGCTGATATCTTCAAACAGCTTGCCATGTGTATTTTCGCGAGTGGATGTTCCATTACAGCAGCACACAACATGGCTGAAAAAGCCATCAGAGATGTAAGAGGATATGGTGTGATCGCTTGTTTCCACTGCTGAAAAAGGGAGGGGAACTTGTAGCATTGTAGTGCTGTTAATAAAGAGCAGGCGAGGCACTGCTGTCGTCTCCTTCTGTGTTGAAGCATCGGTTCACGGGGCCTCTTCTGCATGTACACTTAACAGACAGAACAGTTGCCTCCAAATACACGGGAAGGAAATACAACTTTGTCAAGCTCTTGAAGTGTTAATGAGGTTTCCTTGTATTTTATTATTGTGTGAATTTTTCAGAGACAAGGAAAAACTCAAATTGGCAAGAAATATGTTAAAATAAATATTAAGCATCCATAACTGGTGTAGGAATAGATAAAGTTTGTGTGTCTAATTATGTGTCACTTAATACGATTATGGTTGTGCTTGAAACTTTGAGCAGCAAACAAGTCTCGGGACAAACAGACTTATTTGGCCTCACTGTTATTTCACGTGCAGTGTGAGCGTAACATAATGTCTGGACTGTGTAAATGTGTTCATGTGTACCAAAATCTTTGACACCTCACTTCCACATGTCTCAAATGCACAGAGCTCTCATCATTCAGATTTCCAGCTCAGGGTTTAAGCAGCACTAGGACTCGTCTAAAAAGTTATAGTTCATGTCATTCATCCGAGACTGAAGTTTCTCTGGTGACAATGGCCCCGATGGTGTGGATCCAGCATCACCATATGCAGCCAACAGAGCTTTCTGATTATTTAAAGAATTTCACGGATATTTGCGCTTTTGGATAGTACCAATTGCAGAAAGATGATTTCTCTCAAAGCAAAGGAAGGGGATATCCAGACTGCCTGTTTTCCAAAAGATATGAGGCCTGTGTTTGATCAGAGTTTATTTGTGTAAGTCAGATAAATCAGACTTCAGAGGGCCTCCAGCTATCAGCACTGTCTGGCTTTGTTGTGCGTGAGATTACAGTCAGGCCAAGACTTAGCAACGTGATTAAATTAGACCCAGTGCATCTGCTTCTGGTTTCACACCAGTGCCATCAAGAAACGAGTTAAAGGACGTCTTGTTTGTCATCTTGGATGCTTGTTTGTTGATTTTGGGGCTCACCCATACTTTTTTTTTTTTCAGCCTGGATTTGAGCTGATGTCCAAATATGTACTTACACCTAGATGGAAAAAAGATAATTCATTTACCCATTTTAAGAAAAAAGTGTTCTTCTTTTTAGTCATCTCTCTGGTGTCTATCATTTCAAATACCTATAGTGATGCATCCTAGACCCACGACCTGTGTCAGGGTTCAGGCAGACAGCTCAGAGCCCTTTGCTGCAGGACTTCAGCTTGCAGCCCAACACGTCTGGCACCTCTGTTTTCTGGGAGCAATGAGTGTGCGCCCCCATGGTTGGCAAAGAAAAGAAGTATGGATATTTTCCCAATGACGAGAGGAACTCATGCCCTGAAATAAATGACTTACTTTATTTCGAGTGACAGACCCACTTCTTTGCTAGAACACTTGCCCTTGGCAGACCCTTAGTCACTTTGCTCAGCAACAACATAGGTTCACTCTTTAGACGAGCCAGTGGGAAAACTAAATGCTGATTTAACTTGGATTCTGGGGAATGGAAACAAATGCATGCTTCCCAGGAGTTAAATCGATTATTGCCCTTTGATGTTAAATGTGTTTCTATGGAGCACTGGACTGGGGGGTTGGGGTTAAAGTATAAGATGAGGTGAAAGGTTTTTTGTGTGTTTTTTTTTTCCCTGATGAGAAAGTGGCATATCAAAGTTAGTTTATTTGTCTCAAGTAGTATTACACTTGTAAAAGCAGTTGTAGCCGATATTATAGTGAGGATTCTTAGAAATGTTTCTGCCTTCTTTAAAAGGTATGAATGCAAATCCGAAATAAATTCTCTGCTCTCTCAGTGAAGGTCTTAGGAAAGATACTACTAAGTTGCTATTAAGTATTTCAGGAAGTTCCACATTTGCTTCCTTGCTTTGATCAAAGCTAACGGGATAACCCTCCCATATGGGCTAAAGATTAGCATTTAGATTAGGGCAAGTTTTTTCCAAAGAGGTAAATAGCCCTGATAATTTTAATGCCATTGGAACTGTCCAGTGATGACAAAATCTGCCTAGACATCTTGGTATCGTGTTTTGCACGTCATTTAACATCACAATCTGACACGCTAACAGCATTAAGTACGTATGAATGACACTGAGGTGATGTGCTATTCATGCCCAGTCTTATGACATGTTGGTGTACCCACTGTTTTTATTTGATTTGTCGACTTTGGGCTATACCAGAGTGCAAAAATAAATATGATAATACAATAAATTATGATGATGCTTTTCGGTGCCATTTAGCGGAGTTAGCTTTGGATAAAGCAAAAGTCTCGCTGTACTAAGCTAACCTTTCCAATTTCTGGCTCTAGCTTCTTAGAGACATGAGGTACTCTTCTCTTCTAATCATTAATTTAATACAGTGACTGTTTTCCATAATCCATCCATTTTCTTTCCACTTATCCAATTCAGGGTCGCTGAGGGGCTGGATCCTGTCCCAGCTGTCATGGGGCAAAAAGCAGGGTGCACCCCGGACAGGTTGCCAGTCTGCCGCACGGCTAACACATAACGGCAGACAATCATTCACGCTCACATTCACGCCTACAGCCAATTTAACATCACCAATTAACCTAATATGTATGTCTTTGGAGTGTGGGAGGAAGCTGGATTACCTGGAGAGAACTCACACAGAGACGGGGAGAACAAGCAAACTCTACACAGAAAGAATAAACACTTAATCTAACAAACAATAAATCTGCAGAAAAAGACATCTGTTTGCAATACAGACATCTTAAAAAAAAAAAAAAGTTGATTTGCACAAGAAAACAGACAAAACTAGGACACTTGGAAAGCATCATCCTCTGCTAGTGCCAATGCTCACACAGACATTAGTGCCCTATTTTGCAATTTTAAAGAAAGGGATCCAGACGTGCGGCAGAAAAGTAATGCTCCTTTTCTCTGCCATGGTTCATGATATTTTTGTGTAATCTTACTAACAGACCGAGACAGTTCTTTGAAGAAAAGAAAAGAGAATATTTCTATCTGTCAGCAGTGAATGTTATCTATGAGTTCTCTGTTTGACTTAGACATGATTGTGTTCTAATTTCTTAAATTGCCGTAAGTTTCCAGGCTGGTCTCACTGAGAGTGGGAGGAAAGTAGAGCCAGCAGATTATGGAAAAATTCAGTGAGATGAATGTTGTCTATATTTGCAGTAGCCAAGCATCAGACAGGGTGGTATTTAACACCAAAGTGACTGAAGTGGAGCATCACACACAGAGAAGAGTTCTTCTTTTCATCTTGTGTTTGAATAAGAGGCTTCTCTCCCTCTTACCGTTAAAACGGGTAATCTGGTGATGAGCCGCACACCAACGCATCGATTATAAATACACATCAACACCAAACTGTCCAATGTCTAAATCACTCAGCAGTGATGGGATTACAAGCTCAGCATTTGAGACTCCTAATGGCCAGTGAAAGTGAACTTTCCTTGATGTTCTTTCACTTAATTGCTAGCATTTATTCATCCTTTTAAAATGCCTGCTGGTTGCTAACTACTTGCCTCTGCAGAAACTGCTGGTTTACTGTGTCACACATTGACATCCTCTGGCAAAGCTTTAAGAACCACCCTGGAACGTGCTCTGGACTTGAAACCAGCCACCAGTGCCAGACCCATATAGCAGTCTTTGGTGTGTGCCACGTGGACTATTCCAAGAACCTCAACCCAAATACCTCTGACACAGAGCTACAAGAGCAAGGTTTTGACTTCCCTATTTTCCCTAATAGCGCATTTCTTTCCTGGCCTCGCCATCATTTACTTAACCCCTTCCCTTCCTGGTTTCTGCACTGATATACAGAGTTTTGGTGCAAAACAACATATAAAACCCTTCAATTATTCTGAACCAAAGGATTTTGCAAAGTCTGCGACTTTGTCTTTTCATTTTAAAGCACTGTTAAGCATTTGAAGCAGTGACAGTAGACTATACTTTCTAGCTGAAACTCTAAATAGCACATGAATGTTGGAAACAGTGTCCATCCCACACATGTAACATATAGTTCTGGTATCCATGATGGGCCCTTTTATATAACATACTAACAGAAGGCATATTTTTTTCTTACAAATAATTTAGTGCTGAGATGAACAAAACAATGGACTTAAAAATTATGTCTTATGTGAGTTAATAAATGTGGTGATGTGTTTTATTTTTCCTGTTGTCAATAAGTTGCATGAAAACAATAAACTAGCCATAAATTCACCCTATAGTAATACGCTGTTTTACACCTATCCAAGGCTTGATATATTTTGGGGAAAAACTGGACTTGTAGCCAGGCTCGAGCTGATACCATCGTGTTGATGTTGTTACTGGATCAACAAAATTAATGTTTGTCCAGGTAAAGGCCTTAACCCTAACTATAACCCTAATCCTGACCACCATCACATCCTAACCCCCAACCCTAACCCTGACCCTAACCACCCACTTTTTTCCAGAGTGGACATCGACAGGTTTTTTTCCAAGTTGCCAAGCTATGCTATCATAACAATGTGATTGGTCAAATGCAATGTTGATCTGGGAACAACACCAATACGAGGATATTAGATAGACCAGGTACGGACAGTGTTTTTGGTGTTTCTTGTACATTTTCCCATAAACAAATCCAATGTTTAAGAGCAAAAAAGGAGACAGGTAAAAATCAGGAGGTGATGTCACAGTGACTATGTCCATCACTTATTATAGCCTCTCAAACCCTAAACTAAAAAACACAAAAATCCCTTCTATTTGTGGTTTTGTATGACTCACCTATACCTTAAACTTACCGTACCTCAAACTTTTTATCTGTTTTAGAGCTCAGTACATGTAAAGTAGTTGTAGTGGGTGACCCACACACACTCTCTAAAATTGAAATTTACAATAATTCTAATGGATTTTTCTTTCTTTCTTTATATTTTCCTTTCTTTAGAAAGCCTTGTAAGAAATAAAAATACAGTTATAGAAAAAAAAAAATCAACACATCTCTCCCACAGGGTCTTGTTGTGGTCCTTGTATTCTGTTGGTTTTGTTGTGTCACTTTGACTTTTAGTTTCTTTATGTTTATTGTTAGTTCTCATGTTTCAGTGTGTTCCAGTTTTACTTTGACGGTTTGTTTTTCTGGATTCCTGTTTGGTTTTTCCTTTTGGAAGAGCAAGGCTCACTTTTCATGATTTCATCTGCCACCATTTACTACATTGGGGTCGTCCTCTCCCCACGACCCTAATACAGCTTTATAAACTGTTTTTTGTTTAGACTTCTTCTTTGCTAGTTAAAGCATTTTAGATCCTGTATCAGCAAGACTATTCAAAGACCATTAACCATTAATTAACACTTCAGATATCATACATTTATCTTTACAGGCTGCATACCACAGATTTTTCCTGACATGTAACAGGGTTGTTCAGTATCTTGCTTAAAGATACAGTGCTGTGGAAAAAAAAATGTGCCCCCTTTCTGAGTTATTTGCATATTTGTTATACCCAGTGACTGTAGAAAACATCATATATACTTTAACTTAAAAAAAACAAACCTTTAGGACTTCCTTCTTTAACCTCACCAGTATTGTCTGAATTAAAAATAGCCTGTCTCAATGATGCATAAAAGCTAGTTCATACATTTGTTACTTCTGGGCTGGACTATTATAATTCATTATCATCCGCTGCTCTAAAAGCTCCCTGAAAAACTTTGAGCTGATCCAAAATGCTGGAGTGGGAGTACTAACATGTACTAGAAGGAGAGGTCACATTTCTCCCATATTAGCTTCTCTTCATTGGTTCCCTCACATACAAAGTCCCAGATAGTCAGGCTTCATCAGATCTTAAAAAGAGCATATCCAAAAGTAGAATGGGAGACAGAGCCATCAGGTATCTGGAACCAGCTTTCTTTCCAACTTCCAGTCTTCACCAAAATTCTCACAGATGATCTTCAGACAAAACCTCACAGGAATTGTTAGGTGGATTTTTGTGATCTCAATAACTGGTTTATGCATTCAGAGCAAAACTTTGTTTTTTGGCTTGAGCTCTCCTTCGTTATTAGGTAGATTGGAGGGTGCTGCAATAGGAAGCAAAAAGTTCTTTCCTAAGTGCACTTACAGATACATGGTCAAAACAAGTTGGCATGACAACCATGCCCTGCTTGGCCAGCTTGTCATTGCTTCCAGATGTATTTCTACCTGATTCTGATATTTTTCTTTGGTATGATTCAAAAACACATGAATAAACCACACTGTTGTACTGGGTAATATGTTTCTTCATTAACACACACATGGGCATCGGCAATGTGACAAATACCTGCTGCCATGAATTTCCACTACAGTAACAAATGTCTAATTCCCAAGAAATGCACAATTCCTCACAACAATGCCCAGCTATGACAGTATTTCTAATCCTGTCAATTGTCATAATAAACAACATGGTGTAAAAGTGTTTTATTAAAAAACAGAACAATCTTACACTATTGTTTGTAGAAAACGTATATCTAACAACACAAGTATACAAAAAAAAAAAAAAAAAATTTAAAAAATGAAAAAAAAAAAAAAAAAAAAAAAAAAAAAAAAAAAAATAAATAAATAATTTATTTTTATTTTTATTTTTTTTATTTTATTAAAAAAAAAAAATAACAAACAAAAAAAAAAAAAAAAAAAAAAAAAAAAACATTTACAGTTTGTGCATTGCAAATTAAAGAAAAATGAACAGGATGGAAACCAAACATGGAAGAACATGAATGCTGTACAGACTGATGACAGCGAAGTTGTACACAAACACATCCTTAATCCACACTACACAATCACACAGTCACACTTTTAGAGACCTTCATCTGGATTCCTTTTCAATCAACACTATGACATTTCACAAAATCCATAAGTGATATTTATGACTAACGTAGAAATCAAAATGTAGTTTGTATAAAATGCTTTCACTGTAGTTGATCTTAACGAATCAACCGCTCAAAGTGGCTTACTTCCGAACCTCCGACTCTCAAATGTTAAAGTTAGACGTTAGATTTAATATGAATCCTTTCATTACAATATTTTTGAGCGATGTCACTATTTCAGTCTACTTCTTTGCTTTGTGTTGCACATAAAAGTTTCCAATCAAGTCAGAAAGGCGTTGCTGCGATGGTGCCAGTAGTAGCCTAATTAGCAGCTGCTTTTTGGTGAGAGACTATTTAAAAGATAAAAAATATGCAGTAATGTGTTAAATCCATTTGAGGACAGTGAGACTGTCTGGACAGCTAAGTAAATAAACTACCAGAATTAACTTTCTTTGGCAGCTACCGTGACCTACATAAACATCTGCTTCGTGTTTATTTTCGTGATTATTGAAAAGCAGCTGGTGTTTATCTTTATGCTACAGTTGCTTAACTGACACACTTGAAGAAAAAAAAAAATCAATGACTGACAAATTTGAAAAACTAACAAGTACAGGGAGTGCATGAAGACACTAAAAATCTGGCAACGCTAATATGTTTTATCTTGACGTCTGTGGTATTCAATTATACGTTTTGTCAGTGTAAACAAATAAATAATTATTTACAAAACCAGGAAAAAAATGCCAACGAACAAAACAAGCAGAGCATAAATAATTTACAAAAGGAATTATAGTACAGACTTAGTATAAACATCTTTGGCACTTACTCGTCGTTCACTCAAGTTGTACATGAAAAGCACATTTAGGATGAAAAGAATAAGGAGAAGTTATAATGGACTTAAGGTGGGTAAATGATTATGATTTGATTACAGTTTATGTTTGTCAAACACTGTATGATCAGTTCAGCAAAAAAAAAAGAAGAAGAAAGACAGAGAACAGCCAAGTCACTTACATCAAACTGTAGGAAATCACAAACAGCATCTAAGAGGTTGTACAATGAATTTAAAGATGTAGAATGGGTACAATAGTTTTAATTAGATATTCGGCAGAGGATTTTTAAAAAACAAATAAACAACAAAAAAAAAAACACATGTTGATCAGTTTCTTTTTTTCTTTCTCAGCTTCGGCAAAACTGAAATGTGCCTCGGTTTCTCCTCCAGTGGATGAATCAAGGCGAAAACATGGACGTATGCGAAGTCTGATTTACATTGACATGGATTCAGCAATGACGTGATGTTTACTCGGAGAGATTCTTGTCTTTTGCCATCAGATGTTTTCTTTCTTTTCTGTTTCTACCCGACTTGATTCAGTTATCTGTAGAAAGATGGAAAAATATCTTCCATTACTGCCACATTTACAATTAAAACTCAATGAGCCCCTGAGTCAAAGTGCCAGAGTGCAGCAACAACATGAGCATTGTGTGCGTCAAAAAGGCGTGTCTCCAGTAATGTGGCCGTGATTGTGAAAAAGAAAAAAAAGCTGCAGACTCATTTTCCACAGTTTAGCGCTAAGTAGAAGATCTGAAGTCCTTGGATGAACACACAAGGATTTTCACAATGCTTCTGGGGCATTGTTCATGGGCAGGGTGACAAGCAGAAATATAGCGTGACAGCAAACAACACACAACACAAAAACCCTCTCACCATTACCTTGTGAGCACGGTTGGCAACTCCGGCTTATCTGAGGTTTGAAAAAAGATGTGGTTGGTTGAAAGAGTTTTACATTTTTAACTCTTCAGTTACATTTATGTTATTCAAATGACCACACTGCTATCTAGGGGAGGTATTCCTTTTTAATAAACCATGTAACTCTGCAAATTTATTACACTACGTATTATAAAAACAAGAAAGAGCAAATTTCAAAATCCGTAAAAAACTTGTATAGCCTCCTAAGACCCGAACTCTTCCAGAGCATGCATTTTTAATTTCTCTTTGATATTTGGGCATATTGGGGCCTGATGAATGTAAAAACAAAGAATTATCAGATTTTATTTTTTTACCTGATTTTTGTTTGTATGAAAAATGAGAGCCACAAATGAGGATATTCGTTTAAAAGTTTGATAGAACAGTGGCAGTATAATGTCCTCGTAAGTGGATATCAGGCCCTTTTAGAGCAAAATTGAGTATTTTGGTCTAAATAACCCAAAATGTGATGTCCACATATGTGGATGCAGGGTCCTAGTAGTTAAAAATAAAAATGATATTGTTTTTCATTAGGTAAATAACAAACTCATGATTTTATACCCAAATTGAACTTAAATTGGACTTAAATCAGCCACCAAATAATAGTCATATTTGTAATCTTAATAAAAAAATAATATAGCACTTTACTAATTTTTTCTGCTTTTTGTAAAAAAAAAAAAAAAAGGAAATGTAAAACTTCATGAACAAAAAACAATAATTATATTTTGGCATTAAAAATATAATTTCGATTAAAGAGCTTGTGGGTACTGGTGGATTAACCATTACATTGAAAAAATGATTTGGGTAATAACCAGTATTGTTTATTTAGGGCAGCTGTGGCATAAACTTTAGATAGAGTTGTGAGCTAATAAATCTTGTACTGTACATGAAGAAAGACACAGATTCAGCTAGCTTAGCTTAATTTGTTTAAAACAAACTTAAAATATTAAAAATTCTCTCCACTTAATGTTTGCTTACTTTAGTTTATGTAATTATTTACAGTGAAATGGGGAAGGGCCACACTTCTGGCACCCTTGCTTTCTACTCTTAATATCGTTATAGCTGCTATTTTCACTCAACCAGCATTCTTGATGAACTGACTTCAGCTTTATGCAACACTTGAGTTGCTCACACATATCCATGGGTAATTTATAACAAAAAAGAAACATTTGTGGTTATAATTTCAAAGTAATTGTACTTACCTCTGCACTCATACTTGAGGTCAGAGAAGAACACCAACTCTTGTGAGAAGACAAACAAGCCTAACCTTCCTCCGGCAAAGGTCTTATCATAAATTGGTCCCGAGTCAGCCATAATCTGTTTGCCTTCATAGACCACTACCCTGGAAAACACGAGACAAACTTCAATGTTTTAATGTCTTAAGACTAAAAAGCTGCAAATGACTAAAAGGAGGCCTGTAATCAGAGACAGAAAAACATGAGCTTTCCTATAGTGATCAGCTGTACTTCATACCTTATAAACCCAGTCTTTGGTCTGTGGATGAGATGCCACCTGTAAGCTGTGTAATCCTTCCAACCAATGTTTTTGGGGTCATGCCACAGGGTCCGCACCTTTTGTAAAGTAGTTAACAACACTAATATCAATACTGATACAGGCATTATTACACACCACTTTGCATATAGATTGCGGCCCACCTGTCCTGGAGTGTTGCCCGTGTGCCACAAAGCATTCCTGAGGTATTCTCCAGTGCCAGTGGTCGAGTTCACAACTTTGAGTGAAACCCCAGAGATGCCAAAGGCCTTGGACGGCTTGTCCTCCCAGTAGGTCTGTGTGATCTGCTTCCACATCACAACGTAAAAGCGCCCACTCGACTGGTAACCAAAAACAAAGCCTGCATAGTCATCATCTCTGTCGGTGTTCACGTACATCGTTCCACTGAAGTCCACAGCGCTGAACTCATCAAAACCTGTGATGAGGTGAGCAAGTGTTACACTCACAGAGCTCTGCACACTTAAATGGAGTTTCAAATATTTTAAAAGGCAATAGGCAAGAAATGAGAATAAACAAATGTGCGCTGCTCACCTACTGCAATGCCTGGGTCAGAGTTAGCAGTCTGAACTAACTCCTTGCCCTGATGTCTGACCACCCAGTTGGGATCAATTTGTGTGGTTCCTTTAGGATCCAGATGCACCATCTGGAATTTCCTGAAGTCTGTCACACTGATGGCATTGTTCTCAGGACACACATCGAGGATATCTGGGATACTGTCGTTGTCAAAGTCATCTTTGCAGGCATCCCCTCTTCCATCACCTAATAAAGGAAAAAAAGATAAAATGATATTAAAATCATTTAAAAATGTTTCACCTAATTTTAATATGTTTCACCTAATTTAAATGAGCTCTGAAACAAACTATTGAATAGGTTGAAAAATATCTACAGCAGCTAATGTGAGGATCATAACACTCCCACTGCAGTGACTGTTGAGGAGTTCCTCCAACTTAATATTAAAAATGAATGGAAATATAGCAGTTCTTCCCAGAAAACTGTCCCAAGTACCACTGCCAAGTCTGATGAAGCAAATCAGCCATCTTCTCATGCTGTGACAACTTCCACTGAAACCTCTTAGTATCTGAAGCCTGACGTCTATTAGAGCCAGACTGCAGGCTGGAAACTCATGAGAGAAAGGATGCCAGTGGCTAATGAGGGCCACTGCATGGAAGTAGCTTGCCGTCTTCTGTCATCATCTTTGTTATTGAGCAAGAAGCTCAAACGATTCTATCAAATAAACACTATTTGACAAACTGCAAAGGGTGTGAAAGCTTCAGGGGCTTTCTCCTCTCCAGTCTGTTTTCAGTTACAGACAGCTGTACAAACTCCAGGTAACCCTGCTTAAATTGGGCACTGTGGACTAATCAGAGGCTAAGGCTAAATGGAATAAAAACTTCACAGCCTGATGGTGCCCTCCAAGGCAGCTCACTGAAGTCATGGAGAATGACATCCTCCGTGCCAAGCCGGTCACTGACTCTTTCCACAACCACCAAATTTCACACCTGCTGCAGTGAAAGTAACTGCTAACTCTAAAAGCAGCTGGGAGAGGGCATAGGGAAGAAGAAATGTGAAATAAGTGCAAAGTCTGAGCGCACAGAGATACTTTTTAAGCAAGCAGTCTCAGAATTTTAACAGACTTTTGTTAATACAAATCTTAAAAATACTACTAAAAGTAAGTATACCACCAAATATTTATGCTAAAAATTCATGCTAAAAATAGTTGATATCACTCATGTATCAACTTTTTGTATGGATGTGAAACTGCTGCCTTTAAGACTATTACATGCACCATCCTCACCATCCGAGTCCTGCTGGTCTTCATTGGGTGTTAGTCTGCAGTTGTCTCTGTCGTCAGGTATACCGTCATTATCGTCATCGTAGTCGCATGCGTCTCCTTTGCCGTCCTTATCATGGTCAGCCTGGTTTGAGTTGGCCACGTAAGGACAGTTGTCTAGATTGTTCTGATGCCCATCTTCGTCAATGTCCTGGTTGTTGTCGCACTGATCTCCAACCAGGTCATTGTCTAGGTCAGTCTGTTGGATGAATACAAGTATCAAAAATTAATGCAACATCTATTGACTGTAATGGAATGAGTCATAATTTGCAGTGTGGTTTCGTTACCTGGTCAGGGTTGTGTAGCAATGGGCAATTGTCACACTGGTCGCCGACACCATCCATATCAGTGTCCTTCTGGTCAGTGTTGTACACAAAAGGGCAGTTATCATTCTCATTAAGAATTCCTGAGAAAAAAAGACAAATTTATAGTTGCTATAGTTAACTATAGTAGACTGAATACAACATGTTGTCTACATGTTTAGCTAATTTACCATCTCCATCGATGTCCACTGCGCAGGCATCCCCTTCTCCATTGTGGTCGGTGTCAATTTGAGCAGGGTTGTGTTCATAGGGGCAGTTGTCACAGCGGTCACCAACTTCGTCCTTGTCAAAGTCAAACTGGCGAGGATTGTAAAGCAGGGGGCAGTTGTCCTGTCGAAGAAAGCACATGCTAGCTAAATAATGTTTTGACAGTCATGAGCCTAATCATAGTGTGATATACCTGTGTGCACTGAAGAGAACGGATCTGGATTTGCAAACAGTTAGTTTCTGATTTGGTCAGAAACATTGGTGCTCATCGCACTGCATCTCTGCTGGGTTGAGACGTTATAGCATATGAATGACATCATTTTCATCATGGGATAATGTTGACCACTCAAAAGGTTGCAGTGACGAACCCTTATGCTAGCAAAGTGGCTGAACTTTCAGGTGCTCCTTACTTCCACAGCAGATGGTTCTACATATTTACTTGGTACAGTTTTTACACCAAATGTCCTTCATGACACAAACCCCACATTTATCCAACCTTGTGACCAGCAAAAGGAGCAGACAAGAGCTTCAAGCTGTGTGTGCGTCTCCTCCTGTTCTCAAAGCCACTTAACTCTACTACTAGCAAACCATGCTAGCAAAAGTCCCCTTGCTAAAGGATTCAGTGGTTTATAGCTTTTCTTTATGTTTTCACATTTATCTGTAGAATATCTTTGAAAGTCAAACTGATTCCTATAATGTTTATGGGTTTCTACAAAGGGCTGTATATGTTGTTAGCGCAATGGCAATGGCGTAACACATCAATTAACTAGCAAACTGCACATTTATAAGGTAGAACATGGCAGTATTTTTATTTTCAGACTTTAATGAGACATGTTGTCTTATGTCAAGTCCAACCAGATGGACAACCAGCCTATCGTTCATTTGGAAAGGAAACAAAAAAGTAGTTTGACAATACTCTAATTAGCATTTGAATTAGTATTGACCAAATTAATGTAATTAAGGTTATTAAGTATTCTGACTGTTGTGCTTATAGTATTTCAAAGTTTATTATTTTTATTCTTTCGTTTTTTTATGTGTAGAATAGACGACTGTCTTTATATTGTTATAACCTCTAAAAGTATGCCTTAAAGATTTGCTTTGAAGAAAATTTTTACTTTAAAAATAGTGGTATAAAACCTTTAGACTTTTCCTTTTTAATGCGCTGATGAAAAAAATAACATTATAGGCTCTTCACTTATGTCCAGTTTAATTAGTCCAGTAATTTCACTAAGATTTGCTTTGCTTTTAAGCATCAAATCTCCAGTCTGTCCTGCAAGTTATATGCTTATTTACTGAATTTTGCTCATCCTTATGCTCGAACATGATGTTTGTTATGGGCTGCAGTTGGCACAAAAGTTCAATAGCAGAATACCACTCGAGTGGTAGGACATTCCCCCATGCTCTCCATGGGATGGGCTTTTCATGGATGGATGGATGGATCATGAGCAGCACTGGGGTTTACCATTTTCTATTGTAAAATATCAACTTGCAATACATTTCCAATGGGTAATTGTTTGTTTTTGTTTTTGTTAGACAAATTATATCACAATTATTCATTATTTAAAGTCTCTCCCCTTTTTTAGGATGCCGTTCACCAGTTTGTAAAAATTAAGACTTCTCATACCCTTTCATCCAGAATTCCATCATTATCATCATCCTTGTCACAAGCATCTCCTTGACCATCTCTGTCAAAGTCTTCTTGTCCAGAGTTGGGGAGGCTAGGGCAGTTATCCTGAAATAGTGGCAGTAAACTTTTGAGTTTTGCAGTTTAGTTTGGCATCACTGCATCGAATGTGGCAATATTCAGTGAAATACCTTCTTGCAATGGTAAGTGGCATTAGCACCACACACAAGGTTCTGATTGGGCCAGCCATCCAAATCAGAGTCTTCCCCACAAATGAAGCCATCTCCAGCGTAACCTGTCCTACACTCACACTTGTACATTGGATCACTGAAGTGGCTGATGTAGATGCATTCGGCATATTTGTGACAGTTGTGCGTCTTGTCCTTACATGGGTTCTCAGGCTCACATACCTAAATTAAGAAAAACAAAGAGTTTAGATGGGATTGTTTTATGAGATTTGCCACAGTCCATATCCAACAGTACTTGCTATGTTCTGCCTATGACCTGCGAGCAGTCTTCTTACATATTTTCCATTTTGCTGTTTTTTAAAATGTGAAGAGTATTTATTTTTACCACTAGTCCTGGCAGCTTGTTTTGGGGACTAACCCTCCAAACAGGGACACCTCAAAGGTGACTGGTTAAAGAAAAGATTCTCAAAAAAGCCCAAGTGTGGAGCACTTGTGATTTTATGACATGGGTACAGTATGTATCCCAAAACAACCTACTGCTCTCCATTTTTTCTTCACAAACTATTCACAGCTGCCACTTATTACCAAATGATGAACCTAAAGTTTGAATGCCACTGCATGAGCTCATAGAGCCAAAAGAGACAGGGAGGCCTTTGATCAGAACTGTGAAATGGAGCCTCTTAATGCCAGCAATGAGACAATTCCCCTTTTCCCAAATCAATTACTGTAAATTGGGGCATCAAATCAAAGACAGGCAGCTGCAGAGGCCAAGAAGTGACAAAATGCCCCATGAGGGATGTTATGCAAGTAGTGGTCAAAGTGACACGTTTTTCAGTTTCCCAGGGACTCACTGATCACAAAAGATAGGGAAAACGGTTGTGTTCCAATCAAGTAGCTAATGTGACATATTTGACAAGTCATATTAAAACCTTTAGCAGTTTTGACAGGGTTGGAAAGAGAGAGATGTGGGCCACAGAGCAAAAAGCAAAACACAGCTTTGTGACAGTGAACTGATACAGTACAATATAGGAAAAAGCACCATTCACATCCACTTCTCATTTTAAAAGTTTAAAGCTACTCACGCTGTCATTTTACTTACAAATAGTAGGTCAAGGTCAGCCCCATTCATTCATATATACACAAACTCTCTCTAAAAATAAGGCTTTTAAATCCCCTGAAGTGCTGCTTCAGTTATTTATAAATGTGACATCCAGAAAGCCACACATATGCTTATCCAAATCTCCCTGGAGCTAAATCCACATTATATGCTTTATTGTTGTTTGAGTGGTTTCCTACCAGTGGTCTATTAAGAGCACTGAAAAAAAGGTAACATCAACTCACTTGTTTGTTCTTCTTGGCAGCCTCCACACCCATACCAAAAGGCTGGGTGCCCTTGTAACGCTTTGGACAGGGCAAGCAATGGAAACCCGGATCAGTGTTGACACAACGCTGCATTCCATTCACTTTGTAGCAAACATCAGACACCATGTCACACTAGAGGAGAAAAAAAAAATCATCAGCAAAATACAAGCAGGTCCTTTCATGAATAAAGTGCAGCTAGCTTATGAAAAATAGTAACTTTTACCTCATTAATGTCTTCACAGTGGGTACCATTTCCACGAAATCCAGCAGGGCACGGGCCACACTCCCACGAGCCATCGGCAGAGCTGCTGCAGTCCACTCCCGCAAAGCATGGGTTGGACAGACAGCCATCTGCAAGAGGTTTAAATGATGAGAACGGATACACACAAGGGAAAACTAGCATTTCTGTACAGTGTCTTCACAAATTATTTACATTTAATTTGTAATGCTTATCTCAAGTTAATGCTTAATCACCTTTTCAGAATTTTCAGTAACAGCATAGACAGTATAAAAATTAGAAGTAGCTACCGGGACATCATCCACTGGTTTCTGAAGGCTTGAGCAGATGTGAGAAAGAGTGGGTGTGTCTAACTATGATATAATAAGCCATTAACTAATCAGCATTGGTTAATCCTCAAATGTGAAACATAATATGATCAGGATTTACAAAATAGACTTAAATTTTTTTTTTGCCAGATTTTTCACTTTAATGCAGTAGAGGTCATCAGTGTGGTATCGATAACACAGAATTATTACTAGTAACGTGATCTTTTTTTTCCCAGTGTAGCTGGCAGGACCAAAATTTCCTCTTCAATCTGCCAGTTATTGTTTACAGGTGAAGTCACATTGTTAAACAAGCTAAGAATATAAAATTGTATCTGTTTATAAAGACACACATATGGCAGCGCTAGAAAATGGCTGTGTAAAACAGATGTTTGGATGTTTTTTCCATCATAAAGACTAAAACAATCAAGAAGATCATTATAGTCAACAGCTGACAGCAACTTGCACAGTACACATTAGGACATTCCAAGTACCTCAGCTAACTGTTTGCATTACAGGAGAAATCCTAAAATCACTACAAATGCCGGAACATATGTCAGTGCAACGCCTTTGCTACATAAATATGTTTCAGTGTGGGCCTGTGGATCTGTGAACCCGGTCACCTAAGTAGCTAAAACCATAATGCAGAGTGACTAATGCTCACCAATAGGGCAGTCATTCTTGTTACAGCTGTCTCTGTCGACCGCTTCTCCAAAACATTTCTTGCCGCCGTATTGAGGTTCAGGGCTGTTGCACTCACGGGAACGACTTTTGTGCCCCCCTCCGCAGGTCGCTGAACAGGTTGCCCAGGGAGACCATGGTCCCCAGCCACCATCAACTGAAAAAACATGGGAGACAGATGCTTAGCAGCGAGTCACTCTGACATAAAGTGTTTTATTCATGCCACATTTTTATTCTGTTGTTTCTAAACAAGAAATAAAAAGTTCAGAAGCCTGCAACTTAATACTGCAAGAGCAAACATACTGAGCCGATCTGGACCAACTTTTGCTCCAAGACTGACAGGAACAGTCTGAAACACATGGGGAATGTTGCCTTAGGGGAACCACGAGGCACGAGGGAAGTCTGGCTGCTGGGCACAGATGCTAGCTGCTGTAACGGAGATGCTGCTTTTGAGTGTGTCCCTTCACAGGCTGGAATACTCACTGGGACATGGCTTGGCAGTGCAGCCCTGGGTCTCTCTTCCACTGCCCTCACAGTCTCTGCCTCCCAGCTGTGGCACAGGAGCATTGCAGTGTCGTATTCTGGTGATCTGCCCTTCGCCACAGGTCACCGAGCACGACGACCACGGGGACCACAAACTCCACCCTCCGTCCTGGCGAACTGGGCATCAAAAATCAGACATGTCACACAGCAGTCAAACACATATGTGTTGTATTATCCTCCAGATTTCCATTATAGTAGTTACAGACATGTATAATTTGCCAGAGTTAGGGAAAAAAAGAGAGAAAAGATCACCACATTTTCTACAAGTAAACATTATGCGATGCTGACGATGATGGCTCACTTTCAAAGATGTTCTAAGACGCTTGAGCCAGTATTTATGTCATTGTGGGTAAACTATCTTCTAGTGGTTAGGCTGATTCAGTCACTCACACAGATGGAGTGTAATGCTAGCTTCAAGCAATGACACATGCTGATCCTATAACTTCTCAAAAAAAAAACAAAACACAAAAAACCCCGATCAGCAGTTTTTGTTTCCAGCACAAATCTAACAAAATCACCACACCTCACTTAATAGGACATTAATTATCAGATTCATTAATATTTTATACTATTGCACGGAAAGCTGCGGTGAGTCACTGCACTGTGGAACACCCTTTTAGCCAGTGATTTATTTGGAGTTAACTGTGACTGGGCACACCCTGCAGCCCAACCGTGAGATCCAGCTCTTCACTTAGATTCATCCACTCAAAGACGGATCCAGATTTATGAAGGAGAAAACTTTTGCAATTCGGAGGCTCTCATCTCATATTTAACTCATTGCTCGGTTTTTCCACAGTTTCATCATCTCCTCCCCCCACTCTTATCATAACCCTATTTGTTTTAGATTGCTGCCAGTGGTGCATACTGTGGTCGAGATAATATCGGTGCAACAGTTACTACTGGATACCACGGTTCAAATGAAAACTGAGTGAGTCAAGATAAAGCATAAAAAAATAAAAGAAGAAGAAAAAATTCCTCACCACGGCTGTCGCATTTGCCCAGACTGCACTTGCGGGTCTGGATAGAAGGTCCCGTGCAAGGGTTGCTGGTTGCATCGCAAGAACGACCCCTCTGTTGAGTTCCTATCCCGCAGGTCACTGTGCACTCTGTCCACTCTGACCACGGGGACCATCCATCCTCACTGTCCATAGCTGGAACATGTAAACGCAACACTTTTATGCTCCATCTTTTGCACAGGAAACACTCCCACATATGCTCACTGAACAGAACAGTAGAAAAGACTGTGTAAAGTTCACAACTGCAGTTTTTATACTTTATATCAACTCGTTTATCACATGACATCATCTGAAGAACCCACACTAGACATTTTGAGTGTCTGCTAATAAATATGTGGTTTGTGTCCAAAGACATACTGGCTGCAATAGTCCTGTAGTATTAAACTTTAATATGCATGAAATACTGTGTTTATAGCACATTGCACCATTAATTTAGAATAGCATCTATAAAATTGCGTGTTTATGTCTTGAGAGGTCCTGCCTACTTACGCAAACACACGGGGCAACACTCGCCATCGATAAAGGACGGGCTGGCACAGGCCACCGGAGGGCAGGTGATTTGGTGGCACACGATCTTGGATTCCTGCCACAAATGAACATTAATGATATGTGAGGGTCTTTAACATCCACAGTAAATCTGCATATATTTCCAGATGTCTTGGCACTACCTGACAGGTGCATTTGGTGCAGCTGTCTACAACCCAGTCTTCCTTATCGTCAAACAGGCGGCCATCCTGCCAGCACATGTTTTTCTCTGAGGAGTTCTTCATCCTCCCAAGGGCCTCTTTCATGACAGAGTTTTCTTCTGTCTGAACACACAACAAGAGAGAAAACAACAGTCAGAAATCTTTAAGACACACTCGAGATAAAAGGTGCAAAGCCACTGGCTGGGGGAGAGATAGTCCTGCTGATGAGCTGATTCTTTGAAAATAGCATGTATGAGGTTAGTTTCACCAGGTGGGAAGAAGAAACTCCTGTGGTGCTGTTACAAATGTTATTCTAATAAAAAAAGATGACATTTGTTTAAAATCAAGCTTGATCAGAAGCATTTCTTTTTGAGATAAAACAACACTACGCTAATAAAAAACAAAATCAGTACCAAATGTAGCAACCTTGTAACTTTTCTTGGAATCCGTTGTACCAAGCTATGTCCCTGTCCAGCTCAGCTCATGCTTAGATGCTTTACTCTCACTTCATCTAGTCATAGAAAAAAAATCTGAGAACTTAAATGGATGAGAAACGACAGAAAAAGACAAAAAAGTTACACCCACTTAAAGAATCTACTCAATTTTTCTCTCACTGCTGCAGATTAGAAAACTCTGAACTTCTTTACATGCTCACTGCTTCTTTGAAAACAGCTCACTGAAAAGTGCTGCTTAGTTACGCACATTACCTCCTACCCAATTGGAGACCAGGCTGCGCTCCTCAACACTTGGGAACTATCAGTGGATAAACTACTGCCAAAGATTTTTTGGGGGATATGAGTGTGTATGTGTGTTTTCCTCTTGGAAAAGGGGAGTAAGCAGTGTGCAGCACTAGAATCTAAGACACCACTCGGTCTGGAAGAGCCTCAGGGACCCTTCTCATACCAGCCGCTTCTTTTTTTCCCCCAAGGTTCATGCCCAGACTCTCTTATTGCTGGGAGGCTCCCAGAGGAAACACATGGGCTGTTTAAACAAAGCCAGACATTAGACTGGACCCCATCACTGCCAGGGGAACACTTCCTATATCCACATGTAACATGTCATAAAATCTGTCTGACTCATGCTGCCACAGATAGCAGGAGTCATATGGGTTCAGCCGTCATAGGCGACTCTATAAACACTCCTGTGGCTACTCACTGTTTACTTTAAAACCAATGTGGGTTACCTAGTAACCTAATTCAGGCCTCTTTACCTTCAGGCTAACACACGGAGGGCTGAGTCATCTATTTTCCTAAAATGTTGTTTTTTTAAAAGAGTTAAATATTTCTTCCATCACACTAGAGCCACCAAATTTACATTTACTGGCGTGTAAAGTTCAACAAAACAAACAGTAACCTCTCTAAGACAAATGCGAGTGTTGACTAGGGTTGATTTATGTGATTTAACTCACCACTTTTTGCAATCCGTCAATAAGGTTGCTGACGACAATGCGCAGGCCTTTGAGCTCCTGGAACATGGTGCTGAGCTCCTCACAGGAGCGTTCACACATTTCTGCGCCCACGTCATCAGTCTTCTGACCTATAACGTTTGTAGTGATGGAAGGACTCACGTCCACAATTTCCCCACTCTCACTCACAATATTGGCATCATCTGGAAGAGCGAATAGCAGATACAAGGGCAAATGGAGGAAAAATAACGCAGGCTGTTGATGGAAAACATGTTTGAGAGATATGATGGTTGAAACACAAGGGCTCAGACGATTTCCTGTTTTTCTGTAGCTGGCCAAAAGATCACAACAATGGCGTAATTGAAATGTTTATTATGTTCCTAAAACCAGATGTCCAGTCAGTGTTGTTCAATTTGGAA
>VUQG01022332.1:60181-70281 GCA_015106755.1 Etia nguti | reverse complement strand
CATTGCTGTTCAATTTGGAAAAAAAAAAAAAAAAAAAGTGTGTCTGTTTGAAATGGTGATGGTAAATCTTTCAGCCTCAGATGACAGCAGAGCTGGCTGTGGGAGAACAGGACAGGATGGCACTGCAGAGCAGAAATCTCTGGAGTTCCCCCTGTGATGCAAAAACCATATTGTGGACCATAAACCTCACTGACCTTTCAAATATGTGACCACTTGTGATATGTACTTAAGAGATTGGGGGTGGCCACACAGATTTATACTTGTGATACTCTTGTCTTGATATCAGCACGAAAGAATCATGTGAAGAAGTATGTGAGCTGCAGCATTTATCAGTCATTATTAAGGCTGAGGGCTTTGTAATAAAACCAAGTGTATGTTGAGATATTGAGAAAGGGACCTAACTTTAAACTGCAGTGCTATTAGAAGAACATAATGAGGGTAAATGTGAAGTTCTTTTGCACAGTCTACATCTGACTGCTGGGATCTCGGTAGTCAGAGAACCCTACTGAACTTTAATCACATCACAGCTAGCTATACGAATAGTCGATGCCCAAAACAAACACACGAGAGACAATTCGAAGCTCCGCAGAACGCCTGTCCTTCAGCCAGGGCGCAACCCGTATCTGCAACTGGTTTGGATCACGCTATGTAAATTGGCGAAGATTAATAGCAGAGCGGGGACTCTAAATCAGGAAGTCATCCAAATTACCCGGTGGTGTCCTACTGTAGCCAACGCAATGTTTTCTTTCCTCTTCAGTCTGCTGGATTCATTCAAATCTCAGGAGGGCTTCACACTGTGTGCGCGTGAGAATGCGTGAAAGCTCGTCTGTGAAAGCAGTTACACATTCTTCTCTCCCCGATGGACGCTCTCGATTTTGTCAGAGCAGAAAGAGGAAATCGGTTTAAAAAAAAAGAAAAAGAAGAGGAAAAACTGGGGCAATTTTAATACTGCTTATTAATGTCCAAGTTATAGGGCTGCCTGGGTTTATGGGTGACTTTCGGCATGAATTTTCCTAACAGTGCCGAACTCTCACTGGTACCAGCCAACCAGTGGAAAACTTCCAGGCGCTGGTGACATTTGTTAAACAAATAAACTCATTCAGCTGGAATTCAACAGTGCATGTGGTGACAGAAAAGCATCAACTGCATACCGCATGGTGATTTTCTCTGTCACAGCAAAACCGAAAGGCTCAGTTTCCAGATCTGGTGGTCCTTCAGGATCTCTATCTTTTGAGCTGAAGCCAGTCTTTTGTGTGAGCCCCGCTGAGGATTGCGAGGTCCTTCAGCTGAGAAAAGCAACCCAATCAGCCAATTCGTGACTTCATCCTGTATGTTTGTGTGTACGTCTGTGTGTGTGCAGCTGGAAATGGAAGCTCCCCACTTTGCAGTATAACATTCACTTTGTCTTTTCTATTTTCTTTCCCAGGGTATTATCCCAAATCCACTGCCAATGGAAACAAATGTAAGCATCTGTATCTCCTTTTGTTCACCCTGCACACTGCTCAACCTCAAGCCACTGCAGTGAAAAGCCTGTTGCTGTAAACATGAAGTAATACTGGGATATCTTGCCACATTTCGGATCTGTAAGCTTTTTGATCCATTAAAAAGGAGATAAATTCATGCAAATGGAGTTGACAGAGAATGCTAAACTGTTTGCCGTGGTCGAAGCTTAACAAAACACAGATACTGGGTGCAGGAGTGTTGCATGTGAAAGGGTTTTTAGATCACATCTGCTAGGTATCAGGCATCAAACACTTTGCAAATATAATTATTTTGACTCATCTCTTGGGTTATAAAAAAAAAAAATCAGGAGGAGAAAGGGTTTGTCATTCATCCAGAGTAACAGGGCCTTTATAGACCTTAAAAGCTAAAACAAATACCTTCTTACCTTGCTTGGTAATCTCACAGTCTCTACTCAGCAGGATGTCTTCCATTGAGGTGTCAAAGATGAAGCGCACACTCTGAAGAAGGCCCTGTTTGGTGAGAAAATATGTGTCTCAATCACTTTGACATATTTCAGGCAACAGTCCATTTTCTATACCTTCTGCAAGCACGAGCTGGGAATTGGAGCAAACATTTCATGGAAACTCGCTTTTTACCTAATAACATACATTCCCCCTCATTTCTACACACAAGGGGCAAATTTAGAGTCTAAATTTAGAGTCCTTTCCACACAGAGAAACCAGGGCAACACAGGGAATATGTCAGTCTGTATTTTTGGAAACAGTTGTTTAAACTTTTATTGCAGGGTTAGTGAAGACCACAATTTTGTTTCTTGGACATTGCGAGAGTTGACAAATGCTGGAGAAGTAAGGAGTTCCTAGATCCTGGGAAATCGTTCAAATCCACATCCGCTGTCTTACCCTAAAGTGGTTCTCTCGAATGGATCCCTTTGCCACATACATGCGGCTCCCCTCGGCCTTCAGGTGCTCATAAAATGGCTCATCCAGGATGAAGCTGTCTATCAGGCTGCAGCCGACAAACAGGTTGGCGTTCTCCCCATGAACGTGAAGGGTGAGGTTCTTCCACTGCGAGTCGGACAGGTCCACGTCCTCGAATGAAACCACGTTCTGCGAGCCGTCTGCCCAGTAGACCAGGTCCAGAGTGTTGGCGCGTCCGTTGGACACGATCTCAAACTGGCGCCGGCCATCGGGACCCTCCAAACCAATCAGGGTGCCTCGCGAGGAACGGTCCTGGCGTATGCTGGCCACAAACACAAAGCCCTCATTGTTTTGGATCTGACGCAGTATTTGTTTCAGTATGGGTGGGCTCACTGGGGGCAGGTGGTCGAAGCGGATGAAGCGGTAGGCAGGGGCATCTAAGTTTTGGCCCCTGAACTGTTTGGCCCCCAGAGTCCTGCGCGTGATGTCGCTGATTTCAAACAAGTCGAATGATGTCTCATCCTCCTGCTCACCATCTATACATCAGACAAGAGGAAATGTAACTAGAAAGCTAGAAGAAGAGTTCATGAACTTAAGAGCAGAATGGCAAGCAACTGGCAGAGTGTTAGCTAAAACAAAAAAACACTGGAATTGGTGACTCCAATGAAATAATAATAATTATTAGACAGCAATACCATAATCAACCCTTTTACCACTCACCTTCAGTTAAAGCTTGAAGGTAATTAAATGACAACAGCAACAAGAAGAGACTTCTCCTGAGTATCATATCTGCTTCAAAAACAAAGACATAGTTTTTGTTAGATTTGTGCTTTTTTTTTTGGTCTTTTTGGTCCATCTCAAATGTTGCAATCAAGTCTCTTAGTTACACACAGAATGACTGGAAAAAAGAAGAGAAAAAGCCACATGCAAGTACAAGAATAAAATGATAATAACAATAATTCCAGCCAACTGGTTGTTACACAAAGTTTACAGCTTATTAAACTTTGCAACAATGCAGATTAAGTTTTATACCCTGTTATGCAGGAAAGAGTCTTTCAGCAGTCCAGCAAATCTTTCACATTTATTTATCTGTTTTCACTTACTTACCTGACGAATTCAGTATCTTAAAAAAAAAAAAATCTGTCAGATATCCAGCAACAAGAGTAAAAACAAGAGCCGAGGGTAAAAATGAATGAGCAGTGGTATCTCCTGTAAAAGTCCGTAAAGACAAAAAAGAAAAAAACAAAAGTGTACAGTCCACTTTGGTTCACTACATCCACAGTCTGGAGGACCTGAGGCACAACAGTGACCGAGGCGCCCTCCTCCCTCCTCTTATATAGGGGCTCGCACAAAGTCTGTCAATCAAAGTGTTTCGGGTCTGAGCAAGTTTGAGGTCGGCTGTTTAAGAGACACAGTTACATAATTATCTTCCGATTGCGTAATTTTCTTACCGGCGATCACACGCGGAGGCTGGTATGGGGATTCGTGACCCCTCCCCTCCCGTTTTTCGCCGAGATGCCCGCGATCCCCTCCCTCTCTATCAAACCCACCTTCCCGCTGTGTCCGGTGCGGGCTTTCTCAGGGTAAGATACGCAGGGATGTGGGCTGTTTTCCTCTAGAGGGACGACACACCAAAGCTTCATTAAACGACTGCACGAACAGCAGGTGGACTTCATAAGTGTATTAATGTGCAGTTAAGGAGAGCAGAATTGGAATTCAGTTGTGAGGTGGAAAGCTGTTGCGCACTTTCCTCAGTAATACTGTTCTGTGGTAGATCTTAAAACACCTTTTCATCCACACTCATAAACTTAAAGGTATGCCTGATTTTTGCCTTTCAAGTGTGAAAACCTCAAGGCTTGCCAAATGTCAATAACTCAAATTGAGAATCCCAGCTATGTCTGCAATGTGAGACAAAAAGAAAATGAAAATGACCCTTTAATACAGCAGATGCCCTGGAAGCTTCCATTTCAGCTGGCGAGCAATGGCTTGCGTCTGGAAATTATCTGGTATTGCCAAGGCTTCCCCCTCTGTGGCGTCCGGGAGAGAAACGCTGATACAACGTCTCATTCTTGGAGGCTTAAGAGGGGTCTTGTGGGTAGGCCTTTGTGTACCAAAAAGACACAACTCGGGCATTTGCTTTTCAATCAGTTGGAGTTGGAGACCTGCATTCCGTTCAGGGTTAAAGAACAGAAAGTTTCATACCACATGGAATCACTGCCTTTCAACAACATGGATTCACTTGACCTGACAGATATTAGAAACTGCAGCTGGCAGTCAGACACACAAGAGTATGGTAAGGATGGTGGATGAAGTGACCACAAGAAACCTCTTAGGAGTAGAAAATACCCCACAGACTTATTAATTGTGGTTCAAAAAATGTTTTAGTGGCTTCTGTGGAGAAATCTATAGTTACTTCTACTGAAGCTGTATCTAAAGTGCTAAACATTTTATTCCAATTACTATTCTAAGTGATACCACCTTTAATTTCTAAAACCTGGATTCCCTCTTTTATTGGTAGTAGGCTTAAAAAGTAATGAGGTTTACTAGGGTGGTGGGAAATGGCACAGAAAAAAGTTTACTGGCATTCTAGGCATCTCTTTAATAAGTACGGAGCTACTGCAGGGCAGATCTAAGCAGCGGAAATGAAATTGCAAAATTCTGTATTCACAAAAGAGAAGAGAAGAAGAATAGGTGGCGTGTCCGTATCATGCCAAATTTGTTTGGATGAAATTGGCATGAAGAAAGAAAAGAAGAAAAAGAAGCGTGAGAGGTTTTTCATCAGTGTTCCTTTTTTCAACATTTTTGCATCATTTTCTGGGTCATTTGGACCACATTAACATCCAGTGCTTAAATATGAAACAACAAAGATCCAACGTTAATGCAGATTCACCTATTAAGGCTATAAACACCAAAGATCTGGAAGGAAAGAAGAAATGAAGGTGATGGATGTCAGTTAGGCTGATAAACAACAATAGTTTCCAGTTCTCTTCTCCAAGCTGTGACTTCACCATGGAGGTTTTTTTTTGTTTTTTGTTTTTTAAAGAAGAAGAAAAAAAGAAAAAAAAAAAGTTCAGGATCGTAGTCTTAAAAGGAAATCTGGCACCCAAAATATTTAAAGTATTGAGAACTGGAGAGAGTGACACATGTAACATGCAAATCTCACAATTTCTGTAAAATACAACAGTTTTGGGAATGATGAAGGTAGATTGCGCCCTTTTTTCTTCGTAAGATTTACTTTAAATATCCCCTTTAACACAATCGTGCCAAAAAGCTGAGTAATGCCAATGAAACACATTTGGCCGGAATGACTGGCATTGTAAAATAAGCTTGCATAATCTCCCAAATGGAACGAGGGCTCTGTTTGCATGACAGTTGCACTATAATGTATAGTGTGTCCTTCAATATCTGACGGGGGGTGAGATGCTACTGTCATTATTATGCATTTAATGTGCTCTTCAGAGATTTCTATTAGTAGTTGGGGCTGCTCCCGTCTCCAGTAAGGTATGCCTGGTCTAGAGCTGCATTCCAACTGCAGGCTCTTGAATGAAACTTTATACTTATATATAGAATCAAAGAGATTTAGTTCAGGACAGATAGCACACATCCTTCTTAGTGAAACAAGCTGGAAAACCACATTTATGTTAAAATTAAGCTAGTTCAGACAGAGCTCGGAAGTTGCTCTTTTATAGGCTAATTAGCTTTATCTGGCTCAGTCACAACTGAGTGGCAAGCACGATCCAGTCATAAATGTGCAGGTGTACACAATTATACTGTCTGACTGCACTGTCTGACTACACTGTCTGCTGACTGCACTTCAGAAAGAGACTGTAGTTTAAGATCAGGATATAAGCGCCGTTACTGGGAGGATGTTACCATGCTAATGTTAGTATTTAGCCAAAAGTGCTAATATCGCTGCTCAAAGCAATTCAGCGGCACAGCGTAAATGTGCAGTTGCATTTGTTTTCTTCAAGAGTTCACACAATAGCAGTTTCCAGTCTTGCTTTCTTTGCCAAACACGGGTCAGTGACTGTCACTGACTTCATTTGTTTTTGTGCCAGCATAAACATTTGTGAGCTCTGCTTTATTTTCTTTCCTTATACTTTAGACAAAACGTGTCTTCCTACTTGACCTGATGAAAAGCTCTACGGTTTACACCGTTGGTGATGTATAGAGCCACAACACAGCAACCCACCAATCAAACATTTGGGCAACAGAAAAGCTATGGAAAATGCAGGTCTTGTACAGAAATAGATTCTAACTCTTAAAAATGATAAACTTTTGGGTTTCTAAAAATGTCCTCGGTTCAGATCTCATCCCTAAAAGAAAAGAAAAAAGTTTCTTCTCATACTGAGATGAATTGTAACAAGTAGTAATTTACAGCGTTTGAGTTGCCCAACAGGGAGTTGGGCAACAAAACAGAGCTCTATGAATTGTTCTTATAGGTTCTGTGAAGCAATTGAGAAGTCAACAGGAGAGCAAGAAGACTGTGGAAAACACTCAAAGACGTGTGTGCGCACCATTAATCACTGTATTGCAACGTCACAAGACTTCCAGTTTTGACTTTTGGGCTTTGAGGGAAATTCGAACTGTGCACTGACATGCTAATGCTGCCTGCTGGTCACCCTGTATCTCTGAGCAAAGGGGGACTGATACTATAACGAGCATGGCTCATGCAGTCATCGCTTGAAAGGCCAGCAGCTGCAAAGAATCGAACATGACAAGACAAAAACAGAGCTGGTTTCATTACGTGACACCACAAGTTTGCGTTCAAAGCATTTTAATAGCCAGTTTTCAAGTAAGAATGGCTCCCATACCTTGGCTTAGAGCAGACATTGCATCAAAGTGAGATAGCCAGTGTTTGACTTGTTCTCCTCCCAAAGGTTTACGTGTGACCTGTGTGGGTGGGATTTGTTGACACATGATTTGTAAATCCAGCAAAACAGAATGTTTCCTGCATGATATTATGCTTGGGATCATAAATGGATCCGGGCAACTTTTAAATTTTATTGAAACAATAAGAGCAAAATCAGATGGTTCTGGCCTGCCAAACCTTTGTTTGTGTGCTCAGCCAACATCCTAAGCGGAAGGATGAACAGAGGGAATCTTGTTTACTTCCTTTGTTGCCTGCAGGACCGTTGAAGGATGGCAGGCTGTGACGGCCCCATTAATCGCCTGTTGGTTGCTCATGTTTAGCGAGCGCCGAGCGCTGCCAGCTTTACGCAGCGTTGCTTGTCGCAGTGATGTAACCCGGCCTCGGTCAACTCAGCGGATTAAGACTTATTCCCAGATGTGTATTTGAACCGTTGGACTCGAACGCAGGCAAAACGTCCCCAAATTGCACGTCTCAAATACAAGTTTGGCGTTGAGTACTGAACTCCAAATAAACATGACATCCTTGCAAAGAATGAAAGAAAAAGGGGGGGGGAAGAGAAAGTAATAACAGTGTTTCCCTAAATTTACTTTGACTCACACTTCCCTACATTTAGGTTAATATGCGAGTGATTACAAGAACAATCCCCATTTTGCTTTCACTCTCTTTTCTCACAAATGCATTTTCATTACTTAGATGCAATCATTTGGTAATGACTTCCAGATTCCCATTTTCCTCTTTGAGCTGATGGGATGTGTGGAGTTATAGCAGAACAGTAAGATCTCTTACTGGAAATTTATGAGAGCCTAAGAACTGTGAGAATTATGGGTTCATTTTACAGAAGACTTGTGCAAGAGTGACTAAGAAATCTACAGGGAACAGCAATGTGAGACCTACAAAAAAAAAGATTGTAGGTATGGACAGTTAATGCAAGAAGTAAGAGGAGTGTTGTGTGAGAGAGTGAACAAAGTGAGAGTGAGATCTCTTCAGCGGAGAGGAGAGGAGGAGGAGGAGCTCTGGCCTTGGGTCCCTGGGCACAGAAGGTGCTGCAGCATAGCTGAAGCTTCAGTGCCGATACAAACTCATCCTGCATTTTAGTGGCTCAGGGACGTAAAATGCAGGTAAAGGTTTGAGTTTTTGAGTACTGTAAAGTACACATATCACAACAAGGCATCCTGCAGAAGTGTTGGAGAGTAGATAACACAATATTTCATGGCTTCCATTTTTCATTTATATCACTCCATGGTTTTACTGCCTTACATTTTAG
Organism: Etia nguti; assembly: GCA_015106755.1. NCBI lineage: Eukaryota > Metazoa > Chordata > Actinopteri > Cichliformes > Cichlidae > Etia > Etia nguti. Next base: position 61,763 of record VUQG01022332.1, on the reverse strand, counting down.
AATTACTGTTTCATATTATACTTTTCATTTTGATGCTTTTACTTGACAGTTACAGTTTCAAGAGCCAAAAAAGAAATTTGCTTTTATGTACCCATGGAACATTTAAAAACTACAATTTTAAAAAATCAACCCCTTGACCAGTAATTTAAAAGTTTGAGTAATCCAAAAGTGGACTACCCAATATTTTCTCCATTTGCAAAGGAAGAAGTTAAACGTGCCACACAGAAAAAGAGGATTATGAGCACCACGCAGGGTTTTATTGTCTTTTTTGGTTGTTACAGTACAGTACAGGTCACTGCTCATGGCTGTTTTCAGAAGTTCTTCTTTCAGTAGCCATTTTCACACACGCACAGCAGCCTTGAACTTCTCTAGACCATAGGCTATATACAAAAAGATGCGTTCATCTTCCAGATCTGAAAATTGAAGCCAACCGGAGACATTATAACCAGAATTCTGAACGTAAATCTATGGAAACCCAAAATGCTAAAAACTGATAATTGTCACAATCGTGTCATCAAGGAGCAAATCAACAGCCGGAACAGGAAACATCTTAGTCAACCATGTTGTTGCACTAATACGTGCATGCAGCAGAGATTTGCAGATGTTTCAGAAGTTGTAACTGTACTTCATACCTTCTCTTGGCTTACCGTATACATAGGGTGAATTAGGATGGCAGTCTGTTAAGCGTTCTGGTGGGATGAGCCAAATATATTGATTGTGGTGGCACTCCTAACTGACCTGTTAACCAGTGTGTAACTTTGCACATGTGTAGTAGAAGTAGTGTACTTGTGTAGAAAATATGAGCCCACGTTGCCAAACTTTGAAGTGGTTTTTGATGGATTTGAGAAGCAGTTCATGCAGTTTCTATCCATTTATATGCAAGGTCTGAAAAACTTGCATATATTGTTCATTACTCCAATGAATTGCTTTATGAGCCACAGGTCATAAATCTATTTGGTATTTGAGTGGGAAAACATGGAGATAAATTCAATTTATGAAAAAGGCAACATGCGGTATAACGTATACGGTGTTCCACCAACAATCTAAACAGCAACTTTGTTGTTTTAACACCTAATTTTAAAGCAACAAAGCAGTCAAGTGGAGGGGAGAATGTGCTGCATGTTGACTTTCAATATAACAGAAAAAAAATGATCACTGAATCATACACTGAGGGTCGGTGCAGTTAGAAGGAATGTTCCAGAAGAGAATTTCCTGCTCATTATTGACTCCAGGTTTCATAGCTGGCAACCTGATTCTGTCTGTACACCGAAAGCTTTAAACATTTAAGGTAAGTTAGTGTGACGCAGCTACAGTTTCCTTCAAAAACCAGCTCAATGAGCACTGGGGCAAAATTCGATTTTGAGATGTTTTCCCTTCTGCTGAACCAGAGTTCATTCGAGGGTATGAAAACTTGGCACCTTATGAAATGGAGTTCTGCCATATACTTACTTTCTTTCACAGATATAAGTTACCCGGGCAGGTGAAAGCCACAGCTAGTTGGCAACCACATAAGCTTAAAACTAGGCTCGCCAGGATGACACATGATGTATGTGTGTGTGTTTTTAAAAATCTTTCACTTTGA
>VUQG01022332.1:49441-60161 GCA_015106755.1 Etia nguti | reverse complement strand
TTTGATGTGTTTTCAAACACTGCCGGCACACTAAATTGGAGCAGAAATGTTGATCACATCTTCCCCTTCAAAGCTTTCCCGTTGTTTGTTTTATGGCAAAAGTAAAACTCGAAGAACCAGAGCTTAATGTTATGTAGCAATAGTAATATTAAAAAAAATGACAGATTAACAGGCTACACAGAGACACATGCACTGAAATGGAACTCAAGCACACATGTGCTGGTAATTTCCCAGCTTACTTAAACATGATTAAAGAGGAAAACATAAAATTGCCTCTTTAAGGAAATAAATTCAGCTATAAAAACAAAGGAATTCGCTAATGGTAGAGGTTAATGTTCAAATGCTAACTTTGTTCAGCAAAAGGTTAGAGTTTAGTTTGATGAACCTGAGAAATGGGCAGAGACTTGATGGTTTATACTTACTTGCCAAACTATCATCTTATCTCACCCTTGCGCTTAATGGAGCTGACAAAGTGTCTTAACCTTATAAATACTGTGGACTCAGTGAGGAGGTTCTTGTTTTAAGGCCATTATGACACCTCTGGATTTCATGTTATGTTTACCTTTTTGAAAGATCAACAGTATTTGAATGCATTTTAGCTCAACAGGGTTTGTTCACCGATCTGGAATCCTGTGTTACGTGCTCCTGTTTTTCCCATTTATCCCGCTAACTCCGCAAGGGTCTTGTGTTGATTTATCAGAGTGTTAAGGGTTTCAATGTTTATGCCTCGTACCGTGGATGACACCATCTGGTACTAATCTGTATTTCCGTTGTTGTCTGCACAGCGCAGCCCAGAGCAGCTCAGGACAGAGTCAAGTACAGTAAAGACGCTAATTGCTTGTCTGTCTTCCTTTGTGGCTCCATCTGGATATTTCACCAATATTTAACTTAAAACCTTTAAACCTTATCTTTCATGGTCATTATTTACAGTTACCTTGAATGTTGCAGTCAGAAGGGGTTAGGCTGGGACATGTGCTGTACCATTCAAAATAGAATCTGTAATTTGTGGACCACAAAAGGAGAAACAGAGGGCAGCGACTACACAGCATGTTATATCTGATGCATGAACTAATGTATGTACTCAGGGCCTCATACTAGATGGTTTTCAGGAAGGGTGTTGGGTCAGATAAAGTCAAAAATGTTCTTGGCTGAGTGACAGATTTAATGTAAATTGGACTCCGACCAGCCATAGCTTGTTGTTTTACACAAACGACGTAAAGTGCTGTACACGGGTGATCAAAAACAAACCTTCCAGCACTGACACCATTAGCAATAATCTTCCCTCTTTTCCCTCCCCCATGTTAATGAGCATTGATTGGTTCATTTTGATAAGACTTGAGAGTTTGTCAATATGGTGGGGTGACTCACAAATAGGTTACGCCGTGCTAGTCTGAGGTCTCTCTTAGAGGAAGGATGAGAAGTTTGGCCATTTTGGAGAGTGTCAGATCAGAGCTGCAACTCCTCCACATGGAAAGAAGCCAGTTGAGATGGTTTGGGCATCTGTCATATGACTCCTGGGCACCTCTTAGGTGAAGTGTTTCAACCATGTCCTACCAGAAGGAGACCAAGGACACGCTGGAGAAGTTACAACTGTTGACATGCTTGGGAACACCTTGGTGTTCTGGGTGTCCCACCAGAGCTGCTGGTGAGATGGCCGGGAGGAGAGAGGTCTAGGCATTTCTGCCTAGACTGTTGCCACGGTGATCTGGACCCATACAAGTAGGAAAAAATGGGTGTATGGATGGATGGATGTGGGTATTTGGAGACATCCTGAGTTGTTCCCACAGGCTATAAAACAATGAAAGTAACATCCAGGTCCAAGTATAGCCAATCCACGAACCTGCATATCCTTATAATGGTCAACAGGAGGTGAAAAAGAGGTCTGCTTAAAAAGAATTATATGAGAAACGGACCCTACTCCTCGCTTGATTTATCTCCTCAGTAAATATTTTCCTAGTGAGTTGTTGATCTAAATTGCTAGTTGCGCGTCTTATTTAATAGAGATTTATGTTCATTTTGTAAATTATAATCACACTCAGAGTAAACTACAAGATAAATTGGGTTATGTTTCCAGACGTAGCTACTTTGTGATTCCCAAATTGCTTCCGTATGATAGTGCTGTGTTGCTGGCTTCTCAGTCTGAGCTACCTCTGGTTTCAAGAAGATGCCAAAATGCCAACATCAGGTGGAACAAACTAAGACGGAAGTAGCTAATGTAATTCATAAAGGTCACATTAACTACTTCCATCTTTTATATACAGCTTATGGTTGTATGGTTGCTTCCACTGTAACACACTGATGCTCGATGACTGATACCATCATTAGTGTCTGAAGGAACATTTGAAGACTCTCATTAAATAGATTGCCTATGAGCTGAATCACAGTTATTTTTCCTGTAATTTATGTATAGAATATAAATCATTACAGATATCATCAGTTTGGATTTCTTTGGCACAATTTATAGAACATTATAAGTTGTTCCGTTAGCTTTGCTTATACTGGAGTGAACTGAGAGAGCAGCGGTTTTTGACACGTGTACACTCCCTTAGCTTTGAACTGTTGAGAACAAAAGAGCAGAAATCCTCACAAGTCTTTAGATCATCAGTAAAGTTCACGTGCCTCATTATGACCCAAGGGAAATGGTGTTCAGAGTGCTGATGAGACTGTGACCAGCGGTCCAAAAGACCACCAAACCACATAGCGGGCAATAACATCTACATATTTGAATATTATGCTGAGGGCTCTGCATATCTTCCTCCAGCGTTACACCATGTTCAGTGCTGTCATATCCAGCGTCTAATAATTTCAAAGCTGGAGACAAAGTTCTTCTTTCTGTCAGTTTCAATGACAAAAGACTGTGAGAGATTGAATGTTGGACACTCATAATGTTTGGGTGTGGATATCATTGAAGTCCTTTTTATTTTCAAGTGTACTTCATTCTTTTGTGGTGAGGTCGATGAAGGGAGTGGACCCAAAATGACCTCACAGAGACAAAGGATTTGCACATATGGCAATATATTACTTTTTTTGAGAGCAAATGCTCACTGAATTCAGGTTAATTAATTCAAGGAAAGACACTGAATACACACATTCCAGAACGAAAATAGAGAAAGAACATGGCTGCGTAAATTTACCCCAAAGATAATTTATCGTTCTGCTCCGATAAAAAGTGTCTCCTACTTGCAGGAACACTAAAGCTCACCGTGACAGGGAAAACTCAGCGTTGCCAGTACATACCTATCTTTGTGGCATAAACACACGTACCTACACACACACACACACACACACACACACACACACACACGCACACACACACACACACACACAGTACATACATAATGTAATGCATGATAAAGCAAGAGGTACCACCCTATAAATCCTATCCGTATCTGGCAGCTGATACTGTGCAACTTCAAAGCTATACTTCATGATCAAGCTGAGGATCGTGCTGTACATTTTCACAGACAGCCGGCCTTGGTATCAATTAAAGCAAGCAGTCCAAAAAGGGCAGAGTAAATCAAATACAGAATACTGGACAGGGGACAAGACACAGATGAGCAGTTTTCTGAAAACAGTCTGAGGAAGTTAAGACTGAGCAGACTATCAGTGGATTTAGCACCATCACATAATGCGTCAACTGTGATATCTTTTCCTAATGGACAGGGGATGAGTGATGCTTGAAATTATGTCCCCCTGCAGATAGGGGTTAAGCGTTCCTCCTTTCTGTCTGAAGAGTGAGTTAAGGCTTATAATATGGTGGCGGTGACAGGAGCAGTATAGCAGGAGATAGTAACTGTTTTTCTAAAGAAAATGAAACATCACCAGGAAACATTACTTAGCTTTAAACTGTGGTATTAAACTTGAGATAGAAAGAATATCTTAATGTTGAACCTACGACGACACGCGATATAAGCTTCATGACTCTGTGACTTCAAAAATTATTTTTGATTTTATTTGCAAATCGATGTAAAAGAAAACATAATAAATCTGTCACCTTGTTTGGAGATATAAGAATAACACAAAAGAGTAGAGACTTAGTGGCCTCTGGCTGGGCCACTCAAGGACATTCACAGAGTGGTCCTGAAGCCACTACTTTGTTATCTTGGCTGTGTGCCTAGGTTTGTTGTCCTGTTTGAAGCTGAACCTTCAGCCAAGTCTGAGGCCTATAGCGCTCTAGAGCGGGCTATCATCAAGGATGTCTCTGTACATTGCTGCATTCATCGTTCCCTCGATCCTGACTAGTCTCCCAGTTCCTGCTGCTGAAAAACATCCCCACAACATGATGCTGCCACCACCATGCTTTGCTGTAGGGATGGTATTGGCCAGGTGATGAGTAGTGGCTGGTTTCCTCCAGACATGATGTTTGGCATTCAAGCCAAAGGGTTTCATCTTTGTTTCAGAGAATTTTTGTTTCTCATGGTCTGAGAGTCCTTTGGGTGCTTTTTGGCAGACTCCAGGCGGCCTGTCATGTGCCTTTTACTGAGAGGGGCTTCTTTTTGGCCGCTCTGCCACACAGGTCTGATTGGTGGAGTGCTGCAGAAATGGTTGTCCTTCTGGACCTTCTCCTCTGTCTACAGACAATTCCTTAAAAGTCATGGCTTGGTTTGTGCTCTGACATGCACTGTCAACTATGGGACCTTAACTAGACAGGTGTGTGCATTCATGTTGAATCAAATTAATTTGCCACAGGTGGACTCCAATCAAGCTGATCAGCAGAAACAGGATGCCCCTGAGTTCAATTTTGAGTGTCATGGCAAAGGCTGTGAATACAAATATACATGTTATATTTTAGTTTATTATTTTTAATAGATTTAAATTGTTTTGCAGAATTTTGAGGTGGCGAATGAATTGAATCTATTTTGGCATAAGGCTGTAACATCACAAATGTGGAATAAGTGAAGAGTTTGGAAAAAAAAATAACAGAAAAATAAACTGGAATCTTGCATCAAATGGGAAATGTTAGAACTTAAATTAAAGCTTGCCAGCTTTCTTGTAAATACTGTTGTTGCAAAACTAGAGGAAACCTCTCTGAGGAAAAATAAAGCTAACTTACTGGTGCAGCTCCTTAACTGGCCAGTCCCCACAGGCTTCATGTGAAAATGGCCATGTTTACAGCTGAAATAAGCATGTTTACAGTGTTGTGCAAAAAACTGTTTCCGTCTCTGCAGCTAATTTCATCTTTATACTGAACTGTGCTATGGAAATTATTTTATATAGAATTCACAGATTTAAATTGTAATACATCTCAAAGGCACGGACATTTGTGTGCCAACACAGGTGGCTGCAGCTGGTAGCAGGTTTAAATGTCACTTCTTAACTGAGCAACAATCTTTGTGTTGTTACTGAGTTTTTAATAATCTGATTCATAATCAGAGGTGGGAAGTAACATACCACAAATAATACATTAGTGTACTTTATCTGTATGTGAGTACAAACTGGTTCATTGAACATGACAGAATGTTCACTGTACTCAAATGGCCTCCACGGTCACCAAATCTCAATCCAACAGAGGACCTTTGTGAAGTCTTAAGATTCACATAGATCTGCAGCAACTGTGTGATGCTGTCATATCAACATGGACCAAAATCTCTGAGGAATGTTTTCAGCACCTTGTTTAATGTATGCCACAAAGAATAAAGGCAAAAATAAGTCTGACTGATGTCTCCTGAGTGTAACATCAGAGTATCAGAGCAACATATTATTAAACACAACAATAAAAATAAATATAATGCACACAACCAGGATGCAACAGTTTATTCATACGCCACACACACATTAACATCAACAATGTAGCCATGTCAAATGTAAATTTTACAATGAGCTTTTATATCCTCTACTATGTATTAGAATACCTGACAGTTTGTTGTGGCTGAGGTAGAAAGGACTAAATGTCCAGCACAAACAATGGAGATGGGTGTATCAGTATGAACAGTAGGAGCATCTGTGTGTCTGGCAGCCAAAGAGGTTGCGCCCAGTTGATGTCATAGCTCTACGTGCTGATCTGCTAAGTGGAGGTCACAGCCAGTGATATAAGAAGTACATCTGTTCCACATACTGAACAAACTAAACGTTATGCTTGACCATTAAGAATGTGCAACAGATGTGAATAACTGCTAATAATAATTGTTTTTGGCAAATTTAGCGATATTATGTTTAATTGACTAAATCGTGCATCACAAAAAATGTGGCTAAACGAGTTCAAACAAAGCACTGCGCTCCCTTTAAATAAGAAATGCGCTGGAAGCATGGGCAGGAAGTTTAACAAAGACGAATGATCTGAAATGGCTGGTTTCTACTGACAATTTTAAGCACTGAGGAAGAACACACAAGAGCACATTTTTATATAACTGTACCTGTTTTTCATTAAACCAAGAGCAAAAAAAGAAAACTTTTAAATTCTTCTTTCCCAATGAAAATCCCACTCATCGGGTTGGAACTGCATTAATAAAACCTGCATGGGCTCTGCAGGGGCCAGCTGTAATTACGCAGTCTTGTTGAGGACACTGTGCAAGGCAGCACTGGTGTCACAGGACAAAGGAGAGCCACTGCTGGACTTAAACAGCCTGAGCTTCCCATCCAGGGTCCCAGTTAGCAGCTGTGAGGAAAAGAGAAAAAGCATGACATCATATTACGATTTTATTTTTGTACACTTTTTTTCTGAAACCGTGTCAGACATCACTCTTCTTTTTACCACCTCTCTATTTAGAATACAGAGTTTCATAACGGCACACCTAGATCCCTGAAGAAGAAGAGCACCACTGAGGTCAAGACCATACTGTGTTCCCCACCAAAATTCTCAATTTTCCATACCTGCCATTTATCACCAAAAAAACCAAAAAAAACCCATCATGTTGCCAGGCCTTAACTCTGTTATATAACTTTGTTTATTCAAACAAGGAGATTGAGGTTCCTGCCAGCAATACTCTCAGTGAGTCAAACATTTGGAGATTAATAAGGCACCCACACAACAACACAACAATAAACTAGCATTAATCCACACCCTGTAGGCAAACACACACACACGCACGCACACACTACATACTTAATGACATGTGCAGGCTGCACACAGACGAGCACAAAAACAGACAATCAATGCTTGACTATAATTTTTAGTGAGACGTACACAGTGAATCATATGTCTCTATCAGCCAAGACAGCAGATGAGAGTGAGGAAGCATTACCTCAGCACTCTGACAGTGCATCAGAAGCAGTGGGAAACCCTCTATGTGGGCTTTGCGGTGAGACTTATAGCAGATTTTTACATGCGCAATTGTTCAAAATATAAATGTATATAATATTATGGAAAAATAACTCAAGATAGCTAAGAAATAGCTGTTTTAACCTCTATTTCATGCCACTTCAACCCAAGTGTATTTTTACCACCCTTAAGTCTTAAAGGAACAAACAAGTATATATATATATATATATATAAAGTAATGGCCTCCGGGGCCTGAAAAGTAAAAGCTGAGGTGGCTTTAGCTTGCATTCTTTCTAATGGTCGAGCAGGGGGTGACTCCTCTGGCTTGGAAAAAAAAAAGAAATCTTGTTGTATAGAAGTCAGGGGTAAAACAAACCTTAGGCTCACTTTGACCTTTGACCCTAAGTAAATGTCTACCTGATGACTTTTTGGTCTTAATTGTTCAGTTCTTTTTCATTTTTTCATTTCATTTTTTAGTAAATTATGGTGTCCTCTAGAGTCTTAAAGGGCAATAAAACAGGTAATGACTCAGGGCATGCCTATATGTGATTGACAAGTAGCTACCATGTGAGGGTGTCCAGTAAGATCCACCTGTTACTTTCCATGTTTCAAAAACCACACTGATGACACTCAAAACACTCAGACTTCCCTAACCAATGGATGATGTCATAGTATGTCCATCTTCTATATGAAACTTTTGTAGGTAAGTGGAGAAAAACAAACAACCAAACAAAAAAACCCAACATTTTACAAAATGGGAATACTCCATCAGGGAGTTTTACCTATGGTGATTATCTAGACGTGAGGTGGCTGTAGAGACAGCATCTTTTTTTTTTTTTTTTTAAAGTATGCTAACATCAGGAATCTTGGCAAACAATGATTTGCCAAGTTGTGATAAAAAACACATTGGGTACAACAATGGTCCAACATTTTTTTCCCTTGTACTAAAAAGGTTTTATGCGGGAGAAATAATCTTTTACCAGCAAGCAGATGCCTGTGTTGGGAAAGGGAGTCACAATAGCTGAGGTCTGAGGATGACTCAAACACACTAAACTGGGCTGGATGCATTCTTCCTTTGAAGGGTGAAAGTTGCAGTTTCTCTTCTATAGACACATTAAAGAATTCCTGGCGAGCGTGAATCCCAGAGACAAGTCAACTTCCTCATAAAGGCAACCCAGTGAGCACAAACATATTACATCTACATATGCATAGTATGTGATCGTGAGTCTTTGTACACCATGACTTCCACCTCAATGACCTTAATCAACAACAGCCAGGCTGTCTGGTGTTTGCTCCCAGGCAGCTGAAAAGCCTAAAACAGGGATGTCAAACACAAGTCCCGGGGGCCAGAATCAGCCCAGGAAAGTCTCCAATCTGGCCCACTGGAAGGCTTTGGAAAATGTGAACTGTATTTTCATAAGTTTTATAGCTTTTCCTAATAAAAAAGACCTCCACCATGGCCATTCATATTGCACAAAAGTAAAGCAATAAAAAGACAGAAGAATTCCTGTTTTTCTTTTTTTTTTTCACAACTGTAGACATTTCCAGTTAAAAAAAAGAGTTCACAGTTCACAGTTAAAAAAAAAAAAAGTCAATTAACAAAAACTTTCTACTTTATTATTGCAGGACATACTGGGGAATGAACTATTAGAACATTTACTGTAATTGTACACATTTATTTCTGACAGATTTCTTTAATATGGCAGATTTGTGGCACAATTATGGCAGGATTTTGTAATTACATAGAAAAACTGAGACGTATTGTTAAAATTGCACTTCATTTTCATTTTCTTAGGGATTAAATGTGTAGTTAAGTTTCTTTACCCTGACAGAAAGGGGAGTTACACTGGTCCAGCCCACTTAAGAGATAAGTGGGCTGTATACAGTCCACAATGTAAAATGAGTTTGACATCCTTGACCTAAAACTTACGAGATTTAGACGACAGCTACAGTAGCAACCATGGTTTTGGATCAACTCTGATCCAAAACCATGGTTGGATCCGTTACCGTCTGTTACCGTGATAATACACCAATGTAAGCATGTAGTGTTAAGAGGTAAACACAGAAAAGTCCAAAAGAATCCAACACATTCCATCTCCGCAACCGTAAACTTTTATTTTGCCCCAAACAAGCCCAAATAATAAGGATAGCTGAAGGTTTTATGTGACCTTTGGTATCAGATGTTTTTGTTAAAAATACTGACTTACTATAGAAACACAGAAAGGAGTCATTGTGGGTCATGACAAGAGGTTTGGCTGTCCTTACAGCTTCATTTTCAAGACAGACACAGTTTTCATCAAGTTTGATTTCTGTGGAATTTTAGATAACCTTACACACATAACTGAGGCTGCATTTGTGAGTTTTGTTCATTTGTTTTCAGGTTTGGTTGAACAAAGTCCAAGTCCAAACTTTTTAGGAATTCTGAGTAAGATCAGAAAACCCTTTGCATGGTTTGTCACGCATGTTACATAATTTATTGTTAGCAACTGGCTCAATACCACGGAAAAGAGACCACAAATCAACAGTTCAAAGCCAGAATAAAAATGCCGATTGAGAATGCAATGTGGATTAGATTTTCAATAGTGAGTCAAATTTTGGCACTCTGGATGACAGAAAGTATATGTCTATAGAAACCAGTATGAGCAAAAGCTAAGGATTTGATAATATGGCGAACAGTGTGTTTTCCCCTCCCAGAGGATGCCATTCATCAGCTGTGGAGCACAATTTTCACAAACGCCAACGTAGCAAGATGTTCTGTAGTGAACATGCTGAGAGTGGAAGGAAGATCCAGATGACAGATGGGAAAAGGGGCAGACGGTCACCATGGTTATCTCAGTCATGACTTTACATGGACATGGGATCAATAAAAGAAATGTATAGTCTGTTTCTCGCGGTGATAAATAGTTGGTAACTTATGGATATATTCACACTAAGAACCTTTTAGACATGAGAGCACAGACAGTACCATCTGGGTGAATATAAAATATAATGTTTTATATCCTCCCCTCATCCTTATATTTTTTAATGTAAATCTTTATATTTGTGTATCTTTGAAACTTTAAAATTGCCTAAAATGAGGGAAAATAGAAACATTTGAGAAATCTGACTATATTCACTGCTCTGTACTTAACATTTTGAGTACTGGGACAAAGGAAGTTCACCATTATTACCTAAGACCACAGCCAACTGAAGAAGTTCTGTCTAATGCATGCGAAAGGTTTCGATACTTAAAAATGTCTCTTGTGACTTTGAAACTTCCTGTTCATTGCTGTTCCAGCTGTGCTGAACACAGGCCAGGCTGTCTCAGCTCAGTCTGTGTCTCACTGTAATGTGACATTCTGGAGCAGACAGCAGTCCACCCCTGTATTTATTCTCGGGCTGCGACAGTAAGAAAGGGGTAATGTCTGAGGAGAAGAGGAAACAAATCTATCTATCTATCTATCTATCTATCTATCTATCTATCTATCTATCTATCTATCTATCTATCTATGTAGAAACAATCAAGTTGACTTGAACTTTACA
>VUQG01022332.1:33035-49421 GCA_015106755.1 Etia nguti | reverse complement strand
GGCTGCGACAGTAAGAAAGGGGTAATGTCTGAGGAGAAGAGGAAACAAATCTATCTATCTATCTATCTATCTATCTATCTATCTATCTATCTATCTATCTATCTATCTATCTATCTATCTATCTATCTATCTATCTATCTATCTATCTATCTATCTATCTATCTATCTATCTATGTAGAAACAATCAAGTTGACTTGAACTTTACAAGTCAACTTGGATGAATCTACGTGAATGGTTGTTGGTGCCAGAGGCTTTGGTCTGAGTATTTGAGAAACTGCTGAATAAATGAGATTTTCCACACAGATACTGGTGTGAAAAAGAGAAAATATTCAGTGAGCAGAAGAGCATCTGCGAACACACTACAACCTTGAAGCAGATGTGCTACAGCAGCAGAAGACCACACTGGGTAGCACTTGTGTCAGCTAGCTGAGGTGACACACAGGCTCACAAACACTGGGGAACCGGAGACTGTAAAAATGTTGCTTCCTATGACAAGTCTCAATTTCTGCTGCAAGATTTAGCTGGTAGGGTCAGAATTTGAAGTAAACAACATGAAAGGATAGCTCCATCCCACCTTGTATCAATAAATTAAGCTAGTGGCGTAATAGTGTTCTTCCTTTTATGCTTTCAGTGTACTCATCTTCTGATGGTTGCTTCCAGCAGGATTATGCACTATATCACAAAGCTCCAAACAAACTTCATCCAGCACCTTTGGGATGTGACAGAATGGGAGATTTGCATTTGGAAATGCAGCTGTCAAATCTGCAGCAACTGTGCTGTGTCAATCTCCCAGGAAAGTTTCCAGCATCTTGTTTAATCTGCCTGCAGGAGTTCTGATGGCAAAAGAATTTTCAACCCAGTGCTAGAAAAGTGTACCTAATAAAGTGGCTGGTGAGTGTACAATGTACATGAATCAAAGTGTTGCGCTAACATCACGGGTATTCGTGATACACCAAAATTACTGATATATTGGCTACTGTGGTGCTGTTAGGTAAAATAGGTGGCAACAACCAAGGGTTTTTACTGTTAAACAACCTGAAAATCATTGTAAACTAATAAAATAAAAATGTAAAAGCGTCAGAAAGTGCATCTTATTTTCACTGGAGTCCTCAAATGTGCTACTTTTTCCAACCAGCAGTTGCAACCACGAAGATATAAATTTGAATTGCTATTCATTACAGCTGTAATTGTGCTGATCGTACTGTGCTGCATCCCAGGGAAAAACTCCATGGATCCTTTTATATCCTAGTCCATCCCTGCTGTGTGAGTAAGAGCTGCCAAATGGCCACGAATTAAAAATGATATAGTCAAAAATGTCTAGTGGGACAACAGCTGGGGTTTTTTTTGCCTGGCTGCAAAGAGTAAAGATGATAAAAGCTGACATAGAGAGACAAGAAAAGCACTTAGCATGAAAAGTCACAGGTATGACTCACTCTTTGTTCATCTTAGTTTGGATGATAGTACGTGTTAAACTTTTACAGACAACTGATTGTGTCAGCAAGTGGTCACGGTCCTGCACTACCTCCAACACACGAAGTGCAAATGAGAACCAAAGTACCTCAGAGTTCAAAAACGTTCATTTAGTCCAAAGACTCTAAAAGAAGGTTATAACAAAAAACAAAACAAAAACAGATGTATGACTCAGAAACTGACCAGACGTGTAGTGAGGTGGTCCAGCAACTTACAGTAAGATACAGTGGCGTGAAAAAAGTATTTGAGCCATTCCTGATTTTTTTGTTTTTTTGCATATTTGTTACACTTAAATGTTTCAGATCATCAAACAAAATGTAAAATTAGAGAAAAATAACCTGAGTGAATATAAAATGCAGTTTTAAATGATGATTTTAATTACTAAAGGAAAAAAGCTATCCAAATCTACCTGGCCATATGTGGAAAAGTAATCGACCCCTAAATCTAATAACTGAATTGCACTGAATAAAAACAATTTGGCAGAGAAGAGTGGGCCAAAATTCCTCCACAGTGATGTGAAAGACTCATTGCCAGCTATTGCAAACACTTGATTACAGTTTTTGCTGCCAAAGTGGTTAACCAGTTATTATGTTTAGGGGGCAGGGCTGGACTGGTAATCTAGCATACTACGCATTTGCCTGGTGGGCCAACGTACTTGTGGGCTGATGGGTCAATATTTTTTTTTTTTCTTTGTTGATAATTATACAGGCTACAGGCCGGCTTGTGGGGCTGCTGCACCCTGGCCATACAAGCACTAACAGAAGCCCATTTGTTCATTAGTGACACTGGATTGCCCAATCCAAATCTGGCCCCTACGTTCCCTGTGCACTCATGCACGTTGTAGAGTTTATTGTGGAAGACGCCGATAAAGACGGACAAACAAAAGTGAAATGGTGCAATATATGTCACATTAACGGACATATAAGCAGCAATAGTACCAGCAACAACTGGCAACAACCCCTCGCAGTCACAAGAGGCGCCAAACATAGAGAAGTGCAGGGGAGGGGATAGCAGTCTCAACAACAGAGTGAGAAAGAAATGGAGGAAGGTGTAAATAACATGGCAAGAAAATGGATGGAAAGTAGAGATTTAAATTTAAAGTAAAATTAATGACTTCTAGTGCTGTGTGATACCACAAATTCCGGTATCAATCCGATACCAAGTAAATACAGGACCACTGTTGCCAATACTAATACTGATATAAATATTTAAACTATGAAGACAGCCTATGTAGAGGAGCAATGCAATGTGTCATGACTTATGAGATGAATCATCATGAAATGCATATTCTGAACACATTTTAATGACCACAAAATCACTGTGATTTTTTACTTTTTTACTGTTATCTAAAACAACAAAAGAGATCCAATCCCAGTGCAAATATCAATAATATCAACATTTTGATCGATCCATCTGCCGCTAATAACTACTTTGACTAATAGTTAAAGAGTAGTTTTTTTTGTCACATGCATGCAGTGCTACTAAGATGTCCTAATCCAACAACAACTGTAACAACCTGATTAGAAGAAAACCTGTTTCAATATCAATAATCCAACAAATTGAATTTTAAACATAATACACTATGTGTATGCACATAGACATACAATTGCACTGTAGTTTCTACAGTATGTGACAATTAAAAGCTAGACTTTATATTTAACTAGTTTCAGCTAAGATAATCCAACAACTGTACCAACCAGAAAAAAACAACAAAAAACTGATACACACAATGGTAGCTTCAACTATTTTTATGTGCGCATATTTAACTGGACCACTTGTGCTGTTTTGACCAATCATGGTGGTCTGCCTGGACCAAAAATGCTAGGGCAGATTTTTTTGTCTCAGTCCATAGGGGCACTTACTATTTCGCACAGAACGAGATAGGTTGGCGGTTGCTTTTTTCCCTTGATAAATGAAATCATCATTTAAAAACTTTTGTCTAATATTAAGCAGATTTTTTTTTCTATCCATCCTTTTACCCCTATAGAGATGAAATTCAAGAGACCAGTGTACCCTGCCTGGGATAGGGTTACCGGGGCCCCACCCTGGAGCCAGGCCTGGGGAAGGAGCCAGAGGGAGAGCATCCGATGGCCGAGCCCTAGCAGCCTCAGGGTCCGGCCGGGTGAGGCCTGAAGGAGCAAATTGGGCCCGCCCTCCTGTAGGCCCAGTACCTGCAGGAGGCGCCATATGGGTCGGCTGCAATGTGTGCCAAGCAGCAGTCAGGGGCAGAGGCCCATGGCAATCCGATTCCCGGCTATCAAGGCTGGCTATTGACATATATAACGTCACCTCTCTGGTGGGGAAAGACCCTGAGATAAGTGTGTGTGGTTGAGATATAGTTGGGTTCACCTCAACGCAAGCCTTGGGCTCTGAACCAGTCTGGAGTTGCCTTCAGTGAGAGTTGGCGGGCAGGCAAGGGTGGGTATTCTTGTATCCCCTTAGCTTACTTAGTATGTGGGAGTTTTTCCCAGTGGATGAGAGCGTTGCTTCTCTTTGCCTTTGGATCAGAGGACATTTGTGCTTATACGCCGAACGATAGTTCCCAACCTTCTTGGGGTCACTAAGTGGGGTTCTTAAGGGTGCGCCTTCCGGTGACACTATCATCCTTCCGGGAGACTTCAATGCTCATGTGGGCAACGACAGTGATACCTGGAGGGGTGTAATTGGGAGGAATGACCTTTCTGATCTGAATCCAAGTGGTGTTTTGCTATTGGAGTTCTGTGCAAATCATAGTTTGTCCATAATGAACACCATGTTCGAAAATAAATACGTCCTTAAGTGCACGTGGCACCAGGCCAGTGATCGATTATGTCATAGTATCATACGTAGCCATATGTTCTGGACACTTGGGTGAAGGGAGGAGCTGAGCTGTCAACTGATCACCACCTACTGAGGCAGGGGAGGATGCTGGGGCACACCTAAATGTATAGTAATGGTGTGCTGGGAACGTCTGGGAAAGGCCTTGGTCCGGGAGAGCTTCAGCTCCCACCTCTGTCAGAACTTCAACTGCATTCTGAGGGAGGCTGGGGACATTCAGTCCAAATGGATAATGTTCTGCACCTCCATTGCCGAGGCAGCTGCAAGGAGTTTCAGCTGCAAGGTAGTTGACGCCTATCATGGTGGTAATCCCTGAACCTGATGGTCACTGTAGGTGAAGGGAGTAATCAAGCTGAAGAAGGAGTCCTATCGGGCTTGGTTAGCCTGTGGGACTTCGGAGGCAGCTGATGGGTACTGGCAGGCTGGCAGAATGGCTTGGGCAGTAGCCGAAGCAAAAACTCGTGTGTGGTGAAGGCCATGGAACAAGACTTTCGAACTGCCTCGAAGCGATTCTGGCAAACTGTCAGGCAACTAAGGAGGGGAAAGTACTGCGCCACTGACATGGTGTATAGTGTAAGTGGGGTGCTGCTGACTTCAACTGAGGATATAGTCAGGCAGTCGTGGAATATGAGGACCTCTTTAATCCCACTGACATGCCTTCTGTAGCGGAGTCTGGGGACTAGGGGAACTTTAACTTCTGTAATTAAAATGAAAACTTTATGTCTACAGAAACAAAATTATCTACAGCTGATACTAACTTTTATAGAAAAAACATTCCAATGAGGGCACAGAATTAGATGCAGGCTTTCAATATTCATAAATATTCAGTGCTAAACCAAATTACTGATAAGGCATCAGTAGGCAAAAAAGCAACACAAACAAAAACACTTTAAGCGTCAGTTGGCTTCAGTTTGTTTGCTAAATTACTCACCGAGGTTTAAATGAATAAGGTCCTTAACTTAAAGATCAAGAATCAGAAAGAAGAGGGACATGTCTGTGAAGGTTCTCAGTCATCCAGGTCATCGTAGTCTAAAGAGCTTGGAAAGAAAAGCGTCTGGACTTCTTTAAGTTTCTTGAAGACGTTTCACCTCTCATCCAAGAAGCTTCTTCAGTTCTAAGAGCAACTGCTTTTAGAACTGAAGAAGATAACCCCTTTTCTTTCCAAGCTCTTTAGACAAAGAAGAGGGACATTTTCACAAAGAGAGTAACAACTGGTTCAACAGATGCTTAGAAGAGCTCATCTACACCAATAGTGAACCGTCTTTTGTAGTGACCTGCTGATAGTCGAGCTATCAGCAGGTCAGGATGACACAGTACAGAAATATGAGTAATCCAAACAGTGCGCAGCGCCATGAAATCTGTGCCCCTCGTCTGACCCAGTGACCTGTTTCTTCACTTCTGGCTTAAGCATTTTTCTTTGCTTTTACATATGAATCCAAAATTCAAAAATCAGTGGAAAAAGTACCTGTGGATACAGTAGCATGACTGCCGTGTTTAAAGGCACTACAGAGATTACTAAATTGTAATCTCAAAAAAGAAAAAAACCCATCTTGTATTATATGCAAGGAATGACAAGAACACCCATGTTGCACGTGAAAATCCTTCTGCTCTAATTTTCACAGTAGCACATTAAGGTCCAACACAGGGAAGCAAACAAATTGCAAACAAATTTACAGCTGCATGCAATGCGAACTCCCACAAGATTTTATAAGACAACATTGTGAAGTGACAATAAAAGCTAAAGCCCCTAATTACAGACTAAAGTACAGGAATAAACCTAAGGGAATAAACCCTGAGGTGGATCTGTCTGCTTGATTCTCTTTTAAGTATTCAGGTGGAAAACATGAGTGATAAATGAGTGGAAAATATGCATTGCATTATCTGTCTGTGTCTCCCATCAGAAGTTTCTCACAGCTGTAAATATGGAGAACATCTGGCCCCTTAAATGTAGATCAACAGCAAGGTGAACACAGGTTAGGGACATTTTTTGCCAGCACTTTGTCTTAGGAGAAAGCATGGGCACAGGGAATACAGCAATATTTCCAATATTTCACATGGTTAACTTTAGAACTAACCAGCCATTTCTCAGGACTTCTTGAACTTAAAATGACTTTTGACATATTGCTTTTGGCTCATACAAATTCAACCACAGATAGGTAAGCATGCAATTCCACACAGGCACACAAACCAAGATAAACTGAGCAAAGTATAAGTCAGCACCAGGTGAACAGACATTCCTGAAGGGTTAAAATAAACTATCTGCTTCACAAGTAAGCAAACAAGATTTGCTAATGATCACATCCGGCAAAATTATGGAAAAAGGGAGTTACTGAACTTTTGAGAAACTGAGGAAAAATTAAAGAACCAGTAAGTAAAGTCATACCAGGGCTATGGATGGAATCATAACATTTACTGAGCTTTTATGTCATCAGACTCATCTCCAATGACAACTGAGCAAAACTGCCTCCCTAAACGGGTTTTGTCAAACCACCCTGAAATCATTTTGGGAACAGCTTTCAAAACTATGATCTGTGGTGGACGCATGCAACTGCGCCCAGCTGTGTACTAACCGCAATCAGATAATTGGTTGACAAAATGCAGAGGACAATTTACCAGTAAGCTAAACTTGTGACGTCCACTAAAATTCAACAAAACAGGCAAAAATGACTTGACTAATCCACAAGACTCGGATAAATTACCTAACTAAACATTTAGATGCCAGTACGTCTTAACATCAACATAATTCTTATATCAACTTTCAGCCTAGTTTGACCTAGTTTGTGGGAAGGCTGTCCTGGTTCTTTACAGCAAAACCCTCATTTTTTATAATGTATTCTGTATGCAAAGGCCTGTTACACGAACCTGAGAATTGAAATACTACTATAGTATATGTTCATCATTGCATTATATACAATTACACTCTGATAAGATATAAATCAATATTATAATCTACAACCTGACACGTGTGGTGGAAAGTAAGATAAAGATCCAGTCTATTGATTCAACATGTCTTGTTTTTGAATTTCTGCTTTGTCCCATCAAGTAAAACAAAATGTACAGAAGTACTAATGTTGAGCAAGCACGCCCTGACTGATGAAGTGTGTCTTCAAACTCTGCAGATCACTGTACTTCAGCCAGATAATGGCTATGAACCAAGCTTTCCACTTTCAAGCTGGGAAATCTGAATGTATCATTGTGCTCCAAAGTTTCGCTGAATTGAGTTACAAAAATGGACATGCAGATTTAAAACATGTGCCTTGAGTTGACAACACAGTCAACAAATCTTAAGAGATGTTCAGCAAAGGCTGTGATATTATAACATAGAATCTATATTTTAGATTTTATTTTTTAAAAGTATTCTTGATTTTGATATTTTCAAAGGAATGTGTTGCTTTATTAAAAAGGCACTAGATATTTTGTTAGTCACTGAAAGCATGCTGGTATAAAGCAGCACTGTAATGGCAATTCAAAGTAAACACATATCTTTTCTGTTTTTCTTTGGTGCAACTCCCCACATTCCATGAATTGTTTTCTTCTAGATTGATGGCAGGCAAGGCAAAAAAAACAAAAAGCTTTAAATCCTTGATGTGGATAACTTTTAATAATTCATAGATCACAGAACAACCCTTGCAACAGACTGGCAACCTGTGTAGGCTGTACTCTGCATCTTGATCTGTGATAACTTTGATAAGCTCCGGCCCAACCATTAGCAAAAGAAGATGGATGGATGGATGGATGACAGGACAAATTAAACCCTTTCAAGAATTTTATAATTGAAAGCAGCTTTGAGTCACAGGTGAGTGAAGATATCATAGGTCACATGATTTTTCATTACTGAGGCATTTTGACCGGTTACAAAACTGTGGGTGGTGTAACTTAGCATTAAATGATTCATACTCAACTCTATCAAGTACAGAGCTCACAGTGTCTACGATCTGAAGATTCCTGCATGCATATGCACCTATGCCCTGGCTCCAAGGACTGGTTTTATCCCTGTCAAACAAGCAAACAAGTGCAGGATCAGAAAGTTCTAGTTTCAGAGTTTTGCTGACTTATGATCACTTCAATGGGAGAAGGTTTCCCCAATAATAGTGGAATTATAGTAATTCCAGTCTCCAGTGTGATACTAGAATCCAGTCTGAACACTTGATTGTATCAGACATGAAAATGTGGCTACCGGAAGCAAAGACAAAAAAAAACCCAAATGACAAAAGATCCTGTAGCAATCTGTCTTGATGTGTTAGATTGTGTACAACAATCAACCAGCCTGGAAACCAGCTTGTTTGTTTTTGCCTATTTAGGTCTGATGGCTGCAGTGTTTTGGTTCCCTGCTGTGTGTAGTCTTTTGTTGGCTCATTTTCATTCATCTTCAGTCCTGACAGTCCTTGAATCTAACCACCAGAGGAATGTTTTTTCTTTGTTTGTTAAGCAACTTAACACAGGCCTATGAATCATTTAAGCAAAGAAATACCAAACTCCCAAACTCAAGGGATGAACCAGTGTTGTATCTACACATAATAGACAATTTAACAGGAGCCAATTTTAAACTTTGTTATCAGCAGCCTGTCACAAAACACACATTTACTTCCCATGTCTTTAGTCTAAAGTCTAAAGACTAACAGACTAGCTCTTATTGTGTAACAGTGAGTGACACAATAAGAATGGACAAGTGACAAGTGAACAAATCAGGTGGCAGGCCTGAAAGTAGATGAACAATATCTTAAAATTATGTCCTCAAGAAATTGGAACAGTCCAACTAGACTTGACAAGTCAACACCTGACACGGGACCTCAGACATGTATCTGGCCTTTCAGTTGTCTACTGTTCGCCAAAAACTCAGATGGTCTCAATGGAAGGGTGGCTGTCAAGAAGCCATACTTAAAGAAGAGAATCAGGGAGAAAAGGATGAGTTATGCCAACTTACAAAAGAACTGGACTGAAAATCAGTGGTAACAGGTCTTGTGGAATGATAAATCCAACATTTTTATGGGGGCTTTTTAACCTTTATTGTGATAGGAAAGTGCAGAAAAGACAGGAAAGATGGGTGAAAGACTAGGGGAAGAATGCATAAAATGGCCTTGGGGCAGATTTGAAACCAGGCCTCTGCATTAGCCTTGTAATAAATGGGCGGCTTGCTGAACTCACTGAGCTAAACTGGCACCTCCATGAACTGTTGTTCTATGTATGAAGGAGGTAACAAGAGAGGTACAGCCATCTGTAAGACACAGAAGGCTCTGTCATGGCTTGGGGCTGGATTTCAGCCAGTAGCTTTAGGGATATTGTCAAAACTGACGGAATTATGGATGTAGAAAAGTACCATCAATGGAACACTTTCAGTCATGGATAGGCCTCCCCAGAGCTTGGACGTCGACATTATTGAAGCAGTTTGCGTCCATTTTTACAGAGAAAGGAACCAAAGGCAGCCAACATCCAAAGAAGAAGAGCTTTGGATGTTTTTAAGAAGCCTGGAGAACTATTTCTGAAGACTACATAAAGAAGAGTTCAAGATGTGTTGAAGAATAATGACTGTCATACCAAAAATTCAATCGCTGGAATTATAGAACCTGTACTTTTGCCTTGCATGCGTTCACATGTTTCAAAAAGATGCTGCACCTATTTCTTATTTTCATAGCGTAATGTAAAGAAATGAGCAGTACCTCAAGACATTTGTATAGTATTGTAGATATCACACTATAAACTGCATGGTTACATAGGCTACCTTGCTCACCAACCTAGCTAGGGTTAGCTCCCTACAAAAAAAAAAAAGATGAATATTGCTAAAATGTTAAAGTCAGTTCAATCCACAAACTGATGGGTGACTCAAAACAATCATTTGTCACAAATTAAAGTATTGTGTTTGAGCATACTACGTAGTGAGCACAGACAAAGACACCTTAATAAGTCGTGGCATGCGAAGTTACCCAGAGGAGATCATTCAGTTTTCCTTGGAATATGAAGCAAAGATATTTTATCGACGCATGTCCATTGCATATTTATCTATACACAAAGACAAATAGTAATCAAAGAGTCTTACCTGTGGTGTAGCAGGGTTGAAAGCCACATTAAGCACGATGTCTGAATGTTTTTGTAATTTGTGGAGATAGTTGCTGCTACGGATGTCATACACATAGGCCTGAAATTAAGGACACAATGAATGTATATAAAGCTTAGTGTGTACTATACAACACACAATTATGTTCTCACTGAGAATGATGATAATGCAGATCAACTTGAGTATCATTTCAGGTTTTTATCTTTTTTTGTACTTCCACACACAAAGGACATTTAATATACACTACATGTATATAGTAAAATGTCCAGCCAAGATTGATTGCTAGGGGTAAATGTCCAAAGTCCAAATTTCTTGTAAACAGGAGTATTAAAGTGATTAAAGCTTTGGAGTTTGTCCAGAAATCAGACATGTGGCAGACACTAAAAATCATGCAATATCTGTGGTCAAAGTCAGTCATCCTCAGTGTTGGACTAATCTAAAAATAACTGAAGTTCAACAGAGTAAATAAACACTCTGAATTTTAGCAATTTTTCAGTAATTAACAAAATCTGTAATTTATTAAAAAAAACTGTTTGCATTGTTTTTTATGTCCTATGCTTCTTCTTACATTTACTGAGTAGTTTCCTGATTCCCAAAGTGCTTGGATAACCTGTGATATAAATAATGGTAAACAGTAATGAAGAAGGTCACTTTAAACACCTGAGTGTTGGATGCTGATTTTCAGTTGTAAAAACTGTTTAAGTGTAAATTAAAATGTCAAAACATAAGTTTGTTGCACAGACAGATCTCAAAATAGTGAACATTTCAAAACCAAGCTGCCATTACCAATTATAACAAAGCCTTGTGGATACTGTGTGTTACTAGTGTATTTTGCTTAGAGGTAGTTAGGAATTGTTAATCACCCCTGTGGGAGTTGTGGATTTTATACTTACCCTTGGGTTGATTTAAAAAAAACAACACCCCCCTCCCCAAAACCATTAGCGTACTGAGTGTCTCGATCTGTTTCATTTGAGACCTTAGAATAGAAAGTTTGTTATTGTATGCTTTTTCTAAATATAATCAGTAAGTTTTGAGAAAAATGTATTAACCTCAGTACCATAAGGACAGATAAAAACAGATGTGGGGATGTCTGCTACAAGATGAAGACTCATCAAATTCCTGCAGCTGTTTTGTATCATGTTTCCCCGAAAAAAAGAAAAAAATGCTTCAATTGAATCCTGTCAAAAGAGTGACTCCTGTCTAAAGCTTATGAAGTGTGTGATGCCTGAAAGGGATTTAGGTATATGGAAGAAAAAAGTTCTCTTAGGAATGTTTAATATCACATGGATCACATGATGTATCAGTTTATGTCAATAGTAACTGAAGTGGAGCAGAGACCAGGGTCAGAAGGGTTTGCAATATATCACTGAGCATATATTCTGATTAATAAATTGATAATTAAGTCACAGTTTCATGATAAGAAATAATACATATTTCAGCTGTATATAGAAAAGCTTAATATCAGCCATGCTAAAATGATATTCTACTTCGGTTACTTTTGGGTTTTTTGGAAAATGTGTAATACGATCTAGGGAGTCTTTTTTAGACTATTCAGGTTCCTTTTTTTTTTTCCATGATTGCTTTTGATATATTAAGACAAGTACAAATGTGTCTGGCTCATATAAGTCTCAAGACAGCTACAAATAAATACGATGTAGCTCACTACCGTATACTCTCCCAGTTTCCAAGAAACGTTGGAAATGACCGATCTCAACAGAGATGCAAAAGTCTGCGCTGTGCTGAGTCCCCATAATTAATAAGAATCAGCAGCATGCATATATTATTCTACTGCTTTCAACAAGCACGTATACGAGAAGAACAGAGAGATGGATAAGGAAAAGGGAGGCTGTCTTCTGAAAACGTCTTGAAAGTAAGGCACGCTCTGGAAAAGCAATTAAACAGTTGAGCTTCGACATGAATGTTGACTTCTTTGGAAAAAGGCTTGAATCCAAATAAAAATCTCTGAGTCAAGCACAAACAGTCCTTTCCTTAAATGGAGGTAAAACTGATAAAGATATTAATCATTTTTGCTGCTATTTTTACCTTCCTAAGATCAACTATGTTGTAGTTTTAACTTGCGTGACAACATTTATCAGCCAAACATCAGAAGGTAGAGAACGCTAAAACTGGGGTGCCACATGTGAGACAGCTCTGACATCCACGCGAGTCTGAGACTGAAAGTAAATCTATAGGAAGGAGGATCGGTGGAGCAGGCGGTGAGGAGATACGGCATCTTGGGAGATATGAGAAGGTTGGGGATTGGGAATGAATTTTAAAAGTTAATCTTGTAGGTCTCAGTGAGTTTGTGATGCTAGATGAGTAGAGGTATTATACAATCAGTGGATTTAGAATCAGTCTTGTTGAAGCCATCACATTTTGCCACACCAAGGCCATAGCTTTTTTTGGAACTGAACTGAAGTTTAACAACTTGGTTCTACAGCGCACAAGTCACATGTTTGGTTTGCTTTCCTTCTTAACAGCAGTTTTAGTGACCTAACCTGTAGTGTCCTGTAATGGTATCGTTTAAATCTCCATTTCTACCAACTCCTCCAAAAGCCATTCTGAATACCTGTGCCATGGGCATTTCACCATGTACGATCATGTAACATAAACGTTTTACAACCAGGGCATGTATGTCTCGCCTGTGTGGGAAAAATACTTGAGCATCTCTCAGGTCCTGTGTCAGGTCTTTGCTGGATTATTCCTGTTTCTTAAGGACATGAAATGCACTTGATCAGTGTGTCCGGTGACATGAGAAAGCCAACTCTGCTTTTAAGTGCTTGTTACATTAGTTCTGCATAACCTATGCAGACTTTATCAATCAATAAATAAATCAAACACTGACACTTTGACCTCACCCTCAACCAGTCTTGGCGGACAGCTGACCCTCCCTGAGCCTGGTTCTGCCAGACATTTCTTCCTAGTAAAAAGGGAGCTTTTCCTTCCCACTGTTGCCAAATGCATGCTTGCAGTGGGTTGTTTGACTTGTGGGGTTTTCTGTTATTGTACAGTCTTTACCTTACATTATAAAGCACCTTGAGGCAACTGTTGTTGGTGGTATTTAAATAAACATGAATTGAAGTTTTATAGTAAAAACAATATGAAGAACAGCCTAGATATTGCAAAAGGTCAAAACCTTTCTGTTTTACTTTAGAATGTTTTAATCCCTATGGTGAACATGATTATTATCTGTTTGCAATGTATACAGGTGGCTTTGATGGACCCAACTGTGAGACTGCTTACACAGTTATCCTCAGAGCCTGTAGCAATGAAGCGCCCACATGGCGAGATGGCTGAAGAGCAGGGCTGGCAACGATTTACATGGTTCTCATAACGCCGTACACACCTGGTGAGAAGAAGCACACAGTGGTAAGAAATCACTGATGTTAATAAATTCAAACAACTTTATGTGAAGGACAGACTTGATGCTTGACCGGTGATGCTTTATATTAGTTTGTATGTTATAAGGCAATCTAAAAGGTTTTACTGGGTCTAGTAAACTTAAAATAAATCTTTGGGAACTGGGATATCTTTGGTATGCACGCTATTTCACAGTGCACCCATTATGCTGAAACGATGAGCTGGAGGTGCAAAAATATATGGAACAGAAGGAGAACGGCACTCCATGGACTGCTTTACAAACAACTGAACCAGCTGAGCACAGGGAGTTGAGCATGACTCAAGGAAAACACAGGAAAGAGACTTTATTAATGAAAAATGTTTCCCTCATGCAACTTCTGTGCTGTTTCATTTGGTTTGCAAAGGCATGTAATGTCTTTACAATGCCACTAACAGGTAACTAAGCTAGTGCCTCTATATGGGCTGGCATACTGGCAGGCTAGTGCTTTGACAGCATCTGGTGAGAGCATTCACATGCTATTGTCATTAAGTTGGGCTAAAAGTAGGGCATATTCATTGACCATAAAGAAATATGATATACCCAGTACCAGAACTTTATGGAGCTTATAATGTTGAGTTGCTGCTAAGACTGTGCCAGAAAGCTGTTGATTCAGTTTAATGGCATGCTTTCTTTCATTGTTTTTCTCTCGTATTCAATGGGATTACTTAATTATCTATTTTTTTCAGGATGCGACATTGTCAGCTGACATTTGCTCATGTAGCCCTCAATAAAAAGGTCATATGACAGAACAGAAGCAACAAGATGGGACAGCCCATAGGTTTTGCTCTTCAGATTTTGGAAAGATTTCAAACAGTTATTTCATAAATAATGAACATTTTTGTAACAAAAAACTTATTTTCTTTTATAAAACACAAACTCTCTGTCTGTGTTTGTTTCTTTTTTCATCAACTCCTCCTACAAGATGAGGAGTTTAGCAGCCACACTTGGTTCTTATCTATATCAGCAATGGGGTAAAATGACCCGAGAGTTATAGGAGCATCTACACCTTATAAAAGTGTTTTATCAATTTAAATTTGTGACGATAACATCTTATTTATATCCACAAAAGCTAAATTTAAAACCATACGCTATAACTATATAGTGGTGCCTAGCAACCACCTAGCAACAAAACCAATTTTTGTATTTATGCACTGAAAATACCTCATAGAAACATCATTTTAATTTCACAGCCAACAGCACAAACAGGCCAAACAATACTGTAGCACATACAAGTTATTTAGATGAACAGCAAGATAAATGGGAATGACCTATTCTGTTTTCTAAGGCACCATCACTACATCTTAACATTTCTGCACTGCAACAGTGCTTACACTAATTGTCACTATTGCACTTTAAAAAACACTTTAGCAGATCACAGTAAGCACTCATCTGGTTTCTAGGCCAGAGTGTGGAGCTAATGTTTTGACTGAAGAAGGGGAGATGAGTTACACACATACACACTCTATGTTGTGTAAGTGATGACTATCTGGCATTTTACTGATGACTACACCAGAGGGTCCGATCCTCTTGAGTGAGAGCCGATACAGTTATTGAATCCACTTGGGTATTCGGTGTCAGTCATCAAGGTAATCACCAGGGTAATCATAGCTCATTATATGCTGCCAATACATTTCAGAATATTTAACTGCCCTAGAGCATATCAGATAAGAGCTGGCTTTTTCTTAATATTACTTCATATAAATACATTGTTTATGTATTTCTTCACATGGATTTGGACTGATGAAATTATGGAAAGAGAAGCAGATCACCATCTGTTCTCTATTTTTAGAACCAGCATGTCAGTGATTTTGAACCATGCTTAATGCTGGTGTGTACACCCTTCAGCTGGAACATTGCATACATATCAAAATACAAGTGGTGACTGAAGGGTTATGGCTTTAAAAGTACTTTAACCAATACAGTGGATCTAAACAGTATATTAAACTAATTGTTTGGCAAAGTGGTCATGGTCATCACGTGCTGATGGACAACAGCGGTCCTGACAATCCTGCAGCTGTCAAACGAAACATGACCACTTATTTAATCAGCACCTTCTAAGAAAATGCCTGGTCTGATTGAGTTCCTGAGTAATCTTATTCTCTGCTTGTCAGCCCAAATTCAGTGCATCATCGTATAAAATTTATCGATGAAAAGACATTTCCATTTTAACTATTGTGCATTTCCTTTGAAATAATTTAATGCCATTACAATTATCATGGGATAGAGACAACATTTGCTTCACATATCTGAAATGTCCTGGTACATAGAAGGGTCAGTTCATCAAACTTATAAACACACACGCACAGTCCTGTTTTATATATTCTTGTGGGGACATCTAATTGACAAAATGCTTTCTCTAGCCACTTACCCTAACCCTAACCATCAAAAGTGAATGTATAACCCTAACCCTTACCCTATCCCTAACCATAACCTAATTTTAACCCTGACACTAAAACCACATTTTGAGTCTCAAAAATGCCTTCAAACTTGTGGGGACGTGGATTTTGTCCCCATAAGGGCTGTTGGTCCCCACAAGTATAGTAAACTTCCCATTTTTGGTTCCCACAAAGATATGTAAACCTAGTACACACACACACACACACACACACACACACACACACACACACACACACACTTTTTTGTTATC
>VUQG01022332.1:4699-33015 GCA_015106755.1 Etia nguti | reverse complement strand
CACAAAGATATGTAAACCTAGTACACACACACACACACACACACACACACACACACACACACACACTTTTTGGTTTACCCCTTACTTTTGCACAAAGACTAAACTGGGTTTTGTTTGAAATTACTAAAGACATTAAAACAGCATTATGTTTCCAGAGATGTACTACAGTAATTATTGCCTATTAACATATATCATAAGTGGATTTTGATAAACAATTTTAACACTGATTTGATTACTTTGATTAGCAGTAAACAAGACTGAAATATTCATTTAGTGGCCTGGTGCCATATTTTGTGATTAATAGTGGTTAATAGTTTTCATACATGCATATTTTTCACCTCAAAAGAACTGCGTGTGCTGAGGGATGTTTGATAAAACCTCTTAAAATGAGGGGTTGACCTAGAAACGAGCCACAAATATTTATCAGATAGCATTAAGGTTTGATGGAGTAACGGAAGAGGAGTTACACATGGACGCAGCTTCAGATATGAAGGAATGAAAAACTCAATAATGCCGTTCAACTCGGCCAAAAAAAAAAAAGAAAGAAAGAGAAAAAAAAAATCCAGAACTGAGATCCAAAAGGGCCTTTTTGAATCACCTTCCTTAAAAGAATATCTTCTACTAGGGCCTAAATAGAAATATTCTTCTTTTTCTTTACTTTGTAAATTGAATAACTGCTAATTGTATCTATCACTGGGGAATGTTTGTGTAAGAAAATGTTGATGTTAGTCAAATATAAAGTAATCTTTAAAGTCTCAACGAGAGAAGTGTAATAAAAAATGATTTCTTCCCTAACGTTCTTGGACTCGGAGGATTTGATGAAATAACACTAGACTCAGAAGCCAACCTTCATCCAGGTTTGTCAACAGGTGATAAAGGTTGAATAGGAATGCTACACATTTTGGCAAAATAATTTCATAATGAAAAAGAAGTTTTCAGAATTCCTAAGCATATTCATCACTATTACCTCTTTCAATGTATAGTATTAGGAAAATCTTGAGCTAGCCCTCATTTCCTTATATTTTGCTAACAAGGAGGCATTCTTATCCTTTCTTAAAGTGGTCTTGTGCAAGAGTTATCCAGGCTTCAGTCCAATGCTTGTACCTGACTGTCTTCAGAGGAATGTTTTTTTGTTTGTTTGTCTGTTAAACCACTTAACCCTGACCTATGAATCCTTTAAGCATAAAAATGCCCCTAAATCAAGGGATGAAACAGGTCTATCTTAATATAACAGACAACTGCACTTTATTACTAGCAGCCAGTTGCAAAGACACACATTTTCTTCCCATTTCTTTAGTTGGCTTTATCAAAATGCTAAAGATAAATTAGCAGTATTATAATAATAGTAATTTTGCACTAACAAGGTGATTCCAACAGCGTTATTAGCCGAAAACCTGGCATGTCTCTACATGTTGTGGAGTATGCCTTTAAAGAAAATCAGTGGAAACTAGACAAGTGCAGCACAAAAGAAGAAGAGGCATCCAAAAAACATTCTTTTGGACTGATTTGACATTTTTAGTTCAAATTGTTATCAACATGTACAGAGGAGGTACAACAGCGAGGTACACCTTTAATCTGTAG
Organism: Etia nguti; assembly: GCA_015106755.1. Taxonomy (NCBI): domain Eukaryota; kingdom Metazoa; phylum Chordata; class Actinopteri; order Cichliformes; family Cichlidae; genus Etia; species Etia nguti. The sequence goes on along the minus strand of VUQG01022332.1, from coordinate 31,434 downwards.
AAGGCAGTGGATGCTCTGACATGATTTGGGGATGGTGTTGGAACTATGAATCAGATTTTGATCCATCAGATTTTGATCCATCAGATTTTGATCCACCGTGAAGTACCATCTAGAAAGCTGGCTACGATGCTTACCAACTGAAAAAGCTAAAATGTAAAAACAAAAAAAACTTCAACAGAAGTCAACAAACTGATGTGTGACATCAGGGTGACTTGATCTTTTATATACTTTGCTCAAAACTTTTGCACAGTAAGAAATCTTGTGTAGTAAATGCATTAGCTATTGATATAATAGTGCTTATAGGTTTTGAACATGATTTCCCTTTAAGAAGCAAGAGACTACAGTAGACTACAGGAGATTATAAAGCACCACTTTCCTTGCCTTATGATCACATTAAGAGTACATTCAATACAAATAGCACAGAATATGTTACAATAATACAAACCTAAGTGTTCGAAGGTCCCAAATCTTCATACCATCAGTGACAGCACTGGTCAGGAAGAGGTTGTATGAATCTGGAGCCTGTGAGCTAAACCCTGATCCCTTTAATGAGACACAATGAACAAAAAAGCTTAGTCAGCACAATCTTTTTTTTTTCTAAATTATTATTATTATTATACTATTACTATAATGTATACTACTTCAAAACAGAAGGTGATATTTTCAAAAAATCATGCTGGGCTGTAAAAACAAAAAAAAGGAAGAAAAGTGAGGTTAGGTTGGACTGTCTTTGTGTCATCACTGTTTATTAGTTAAATAGAAAAGCATAGAACTTCTACTGCACATCTATCTATCTATTCCACACAGGTCTTTCAGACCAACTTATCGAATGCTATAGGTAAACGTGTAAGTGAGAGAGAAAAGCTTAGGGAAAGCCGGAGAGAAAAAGAGTTGAGAAAGAAGCGGTGGGGGGGATTGTTTAGATTTCCACTGAAAGTGTGAGAACAGCAGCCTGAGAGGGCATTTCCAGTTCTTTTTTTTCCGAGAAGTCCTGCACTGTGATGAGTTCCAGGTGAATTTTGTCAAAAAAGCGATGGAAATTTCAAGTAAGAAAAGCTGCTTCTCAAAATGCAGTTCCTGATGTTTGGTGAGCCTCAGGAGGAAAACCAATAGTGAAGGGGAAAAAAATGTGTGTAGACTCCAAGCAGGAGCAATGCTACTAATCCTACGGCACCCAAAGGCCCCTTAGGCCCCCAGGCGGAGAATCCCATAGTGACATCAATAGCCAAGCTAAAAACAACACACCACAGGCTTTCCGCAATGTAACGCACACAATAGCTGGCGTGACAAAGAACAGGCACCTCTGGGCTGAAGGAATAAAGCTTTAATGCCTTTCATCCATACCACAAGGTGCAGTGTATGCAGCTAATCCAGGCTGGCCCGAGTGTAAAGTAAGTTGGGGTAAATGTGACCAAAGTCAGTATCTAAGGGTCAGTGGGTACAGGCCTCCTTCACACACAAACATATACTTTTCTGTATTTACCAAGTTACATGAGCATCTGTACAATAGGTAATTATTTTTATATATTTTTTTATAATAAAAGCTAATGGTTTGGTTGCTGTTACAAAGCTGGCAAGCATTCTTATGACTCTTGTATGTAGAGATACCAGTCCCTCCATATCACTGTAAAATGTGAGGCAATAAAAATGCTAACTATACGCAGAATAAATAAATGAGACTTGAAAAAATGAATTTTATAGTTTCACTGCAAGTGATGCAATATTCTTCATAGCACTATAATAGATGTGGACGCCGGCCCAAGCTGTCTACTTATTAGACACCAACAAATTGAGTCCAGATTGGTTCAAGACAGTGATGTGGAAGTAAGGCCACATAAACCCAGACTGCATCATGGAACAGCTTTACTCCAAGGCCATCATCCAGCATGGAATCTCCTCCTGCCATCCCCTATGGCAGTCTTAATCCTCCTGCGCTAGAGAGTAACATTCAAGATGAATGATACTGATGATGGCATGTCCTGTCTGTCTGTCACGGAAATGTTTGTATAACCATGATTTTTGTTTTTAACCATGACCTTTTTCATTCACACCGCAAACTTAACACTTTTATTGCCTCAAAAACGATCCGTGTCTTGTGTCTTACGTAACTTGCGAAACACTCATAGATGCCTTATGTAAGACTATTACATCTGCCAAATAGTAGCCCCTTCAAGGGTAAAATGGAAGATGAGGCTCACACCAGTAATCGGTTCCAAGTCAAGCAAATTCTTCGCTTTGTGGGTTAGATCTCAACGTCATCCAATCTGCGTATGGACTGAGGAGATGTCTCTGACTCTATCAAAGATTGGAGGTTAAGGCTAGGTTTAGTCAGACTATGAATGAGAAAAGGCATATGAAAAAGATTTGACAACACTCAGCAACATAAAATCTTAAATATGTGCCTTTGAAAAAATTGCATTTGTATTAAAGAATACTGTCATTATCAGGATAAGTGCAATGCTTATGGTTTACGGTGAAAAAACTTTTTTGGTAAAGAGTTCTGTCCCTTTAGGCCACGCAATAATTCAGTTCAATTTAGTTTTAATTATATAGAGCCAAATCACCACAACAGTCATCTCAAGGTGCTTTATATTGTAAGCTAAAGACCCTACAATGCTAGAGAGAATACCTCAACATCAAACAACCACGTGTGAACAAAAACTTTGCGACATTCGAAAGAAGATAACTCCGTCAGAACCAAGTTCAAGGAAGGGGAGCCATCTGCTGCGACAGGTTGGGGTTGAGGGGAGGAAGACGGGACAAAAGACATAATGTGGAAGAGAGCCAGAAATTAATAACTAACGATTAAATGCAGAGAGGTCTGTTAAGTACACAGAGAGCAGCCTAGGCCTATTGCACTAAGGGAGAATTTAGGGTCACCTGATCCAGCCCTAACTATATCCTTTATCAAAAAAGAAAGTTTTAAATCTAATCTTAAAAGTAGAGACGGTGTCTGTCTTACAAATCCAAATTAGGAGCTGGTTCCACAGAAGAGGGGCCTGAAAGTTGAAGGCTCTGCCTCCCACTCTTCTTTTATTCTTTTTTCTTATTATATGAACCACAAGTAAGTCTGCTCTATTGGGGTGATACAGTACTATGAGGTCTTTAAGATAAGAGGGGGGCTAATTATTCAACACCCTGTATGTGAGGAGAAGGAACTGAAATTTGATTCTAAGAAAAGCCAGGACAGAAGAAAAATGCTCTCTCTTTCTAATCTCTGTCAGTACTCTTGATGCAGCATTTTGGATCAACTGAAGGCTTTTCAGGGAGTTTTAAGGACATCCTGATAACAATGAAGTAATAAATGCATCGACTGTTTTTCAGCATCACTCTAAGACAGGATGTTTCTAATTTTAGATATATTGTGTGAATGCAGTCGTACATATTTATTTAACATACACAGTGAAGGACATTCTGGTCAAAAATGACACCAGGATTCCTCACAGTGTTACTGGAGGCCAAGGTAATGCCATCAAGAATAAGCATCTGGTTCAACCCAGTATCATGGCAAAACTTGTAATAAACATGCCGGTCCACCACGTCCATTTCACGCTTTGCTTGTCCAAAACCTGAAATGGACACGCATGCAGAAGTTGCATTACCAGCAGGGGGAGACGCTTTCCTGCGATTATTTTCATGTTTGCTTAAAATAAAATATATCCCTCTGCTGTCACTTTACCTGACTGCAACTTACTGCAACGTCGGCATGCATTCATATTTCACATTTTGGAAAGACAAAGTGTGGAATGGACATGGTGGACTGTCTATTACACACTTTGCCGTGATATAATGCTCAATCATCTAGGTAAGGAAATCCCAAAAAGAGCGCTGGTTTGAGCGGGGAGTCAAGGAGGCCATTTATGTGATCAGTGGTCATGACAATTTGCAGTCAGGCCATTGTTAGTCCGTGGTGCTAGAGTCAGTGATTATGCAAATATACTGTTTACAAGGTTGGGGAAACCTCAACTGACACTGTGGAAGTCACTTGGATGAGTGCCGAAATATTTCTCCCACTGAAAATGCTACGTCCACATGAACAGAATCAACTTTTTTTGGATTGGGTTGTCTGGTTAGACATTTTTAAACACTTAAACTTACGCAACACTTACACCTAAAGCTGTTTCTCTTAAATTATCTTACTTTATCTGCTAAAATGAGAAGCAACTGGAAATAAATTGTTCAAGCACTTGAAGACCATTCACCCATTTTCTTAAAAGGTTGCCATTTAGAGCCTGGAGCGTTTCCCAGCTGTCACAGGGCGAGAGGTGGGGTACACCCTAGAAGAGGTGCCGGTACACCACAAGGAGACAGACATTAGCATGCATGTCTTTGGACTGTGGGAGGAAGCTGTTCCTGGACAGGATCCATGATTTTCACAGGGACAACATACAAACTCAACACTTAAAGAGTGGGCATCAAAAAGTCCTTTCATACTGTAAGTCACTTATATACACTTTGACATTACAACTTAACCAATTACAATCCATCATGCATAAAGGCTGAAATCATCACACATGATGTTATGAAGCTGGTTTTTTGTCTACTTCTTTAAATGGAATTTTCAAATATACTGCATACCCAAATGGAAATATTTTAACAGAAGTCCAAATACATATAAGAGACTTGATTTAAAAAGCAACATCTTCCCATTTTTGAAACAATTCTTGTTTAGCATGTGGACAAAATGTAACTTTACCCCAAAGTGGTGAGCTGGTAAATATCAAGATGATATATAATAGTATTAGACAAATATACAATCGAATGGAATTACTATTACACAAGACAAATACATGTATATACGTAACAAAGGTAATTTTTGTCACATGAACAGTCGAATCGCCTCACCTTGTTCTGTGTGATGCAGTGGATGGCTCTGCTGTGGGCATCAGGCACCTCTGAGGCAACTGTGCCTTTGTTCATGTCAAATACTTGAATAGACCGATCTGACCCACACACCAAAACAATGTCTGAAACAGCTTGTTAAGTAATGTTTTAACGTTTATCTCAGAGGACCAGCATCTCAAACAAAAATAACATTTATATGTAATCAACTATTTTCTATCATTTACAAGCTTGTTAGCTTTTTAGGGGGATGTGATGTATTCGGTCAATAACTGAATACAATGGTTTGCCTGTTGCATCCCACAGTTTCCAGAAGAATTTAGCATTACTCTGTCTATGCAACTGATCTGTTTCACTAAGAAAAATAGCTCACAAATGCTGTTGGTTATACGTGACAATTTTCACCCACGAGTCTAAATGCTCTCAGATAGCAAATGAAACTTCAGTTTTTCGGTTTTCTCACCCTCCCAATTCAAGTGCATAATCCTTGCCAAAGTGGCCACTTCAGGACAATAAGGCCTGGCTACCATTCATCTGCAGTGAGTGTTGGCTGTCAGTTCACTGTTTACCTCAGCTGTCAATATGTGTCCATGTCTATTTACTATGGAGAAAGCAGTAAAACTCTGTGAAAAGAGTCTGATAAGAGTTGTTGAGGATATCCTGAACTTTTCTGTTAATAAACGCTGCTGTTAGCGAAACTTTCTTTAAAATGGATGTAACACTTTTAGACACTAAGTGAATAAACTCACACGAATGTAAGCAAACTGTTTATCAGAGGGAAAGTGTGAGTTTTAGGACACTCAAGCCCAATGTTTGCTGACATAATGCTGTAACAACCAGCTGTTGTTGTTGTTTAGCCGGCTTGTCAGCTGTGCCGAGACAGGAAGGTCGCATGTCCAATCTGCTGACAATAACTAATTGCACAAATACTGGGAATAAAAAAGCATATTTATGCATGTTTGCATGTGTTAGATCCCTGACTTCGGTCCAAGAGATGAGGCTTGAGGTGAGGAGGAAGAGGATGAGGTGAAAATGAGGGAGAAGAAGGAAGACACGATAAGAAGAGATGATGCAAATGCAAATGCACATGTACAAATGTTAAATGGTCGTATATAGTTTGAAAGAACTATTTGTCATCTTGTGTGCGTGTGGTCATTAAAAGTAACTTATAGGGTGTGCTATGTATGTGGCCATCTCTAGCCACATACATCGAATGCGATTAGGTGGACTGGCGATTTCTACCTCAGCCATTATATTCAAGATGGCAGGGCAACGAAACGTGAAAGTCAAGGAGAGCAGTTACTCCACAGACACATGATCTGTATGGTGTTCCTCACTTTAATTATATATGCCCTTAATTATGCATGCATTCTGAAAAGATTTTAAATATATGTATATCTGCATATTAACAAATATCATCACCCTATATGCATTTTCTTTTTGGTCTGTACATCGTAGGGCAAAGTGAAATAACGTGGGGCACAACTACTCCTGAGAGACCCTCATGTTAGTAGATTTATTGGAAAGTAAATGCATTGTAAACCCTCCCATTCCTAAATAAACTACAGAAACCTCATTCATTTACAGGTAAAATCCACAATGGAAGCCCCGGGGCAACATCTAAAGACACCATAGACGAACTGCTGCAGATGACATGGGAAATTTCTGCATATGCGCAGTCTGAACTGAAACACCTCTGCTGTACGAACAGTAACAACAGGAAAAAGGATACGCGAAAAAAAATCATTGATCGCAGACAAGGCAGTGATGTCTGTTGCTGATGTTGTCGTAAAGCATCCAGCCAATTTGCTGACACTTCGATGATGATATCTAAGGAGAAAAAACAGCTTGAATTTGTCTCATTTTCGTCACAATACATCCATGTGTGTACAGCTTCCTGACAAAAAAAACACATATTTTACATGACTATATAGGAATTCAGCTGAAGACCAATGAAGAAAATATATACATAAACCAACAGTTTATGTAGCATTTCTAAGTATCACATGCTAAACTGTTGTGTATCTATTTACATGTATAATCGCTTGCGATTACCTTTTTATGTCATCGCGCGTGATGTCCAGGTTATACAGGTACAGGTACAGAGAGGGCCCGGATGCCAGAAGTACAAATTTGTCGAGATAATAAAACTGAGCACCTCTAATGGGTTTGGAGAACATTTTGTCACCCTAGCAGAGACAAAAAATCAGCCTTAATAGCATTTTTTCTAAATTATTGAAACATTTGCAAGACTTCAGTTTTACTTCAGTTTTTACTTCAATCTTACTTACTTGTATACCAGACCACATTTCATCAACACAGCCTCACAATTTGGAGTGGTTAACAAACTTTTTCTTACTTGCAGTTGTGATTCTGGCTCACCCAGACATAGCCCTTGTCCCTGAAACGACTTGTATTCATTGCCAAGCTGTTTCACAAAAATACCAAGCAGTCAAAGGCTGTAGACCCAGCCAAGCTGTCTAACTGAGTGAAACAAAGCAGGGATGATAAGCATCAGCTATGGGGAGACCTTGGAGCTTGAGGACAGACCCTTGTTTTTACTTGGCATGACAGAGCAACTGAGTGTCCCATTAAATATGATACCCAGTGAGGTAAGGAGGGCCTGCATACGATCACAGTTTTGGATGCTCCAACTTCAGTTGAGGCTTTGATAGCAAAAGTGCTATCACTGCGCCAAGAAACACATTATTTCATAATTGCATTAATTTGGCTTTTTGTGTTGGCCTCCTTGTTTTTAAATTCCATTAGTTTTCTAATTAGCAGTGGAAACAGTGAATTGAGCAAGTTCTGTACAAACATGTCCAAGATACAATCTGATCGTTACATAGAAATTGTCCTATTATAAAGGTGTGCTATGACTGAATTTCATGAACCACAGATGGAAATGGAAAAAATTGGAGCATTTTACCTGCATTAACACACCAGAATGACAGAAGGAGAACAGCAGGGGACTAAAATCCTTCCAACAATCACACTGATCCTTGAAAGCACGAGAAAAATGTGTGGAGCTATCTATTAGGTATCTGTAGTCATTTTATTGAACTTCTACATCTATTTGAATTTTTTTTAGACCTTCAGAGAGAGGACATTTTTGCAATATGAGGTCACTCTGGCTGGTCTTTATTACGCTGGTTTTTATGGTTAGGACTTGGACTTCCAAGGAATGAGGGAAATTTCATAAAGGCTTAAAGTAGGCCATGTAGTTGTGATGGGAGATTAAGGTGACAGGGAGTGAAAGTAAGATTAAAAAAAAAGAAAAGAAAAAAAAAGAAGACACCGGTATAAGTGTATGTGCATTCACTGGGGATTTACCATGATAATGGCAGGCTCTGAGTTACAGTGAGTCCAGATTTGGAGTGACAGGTCTTCTGACGCACTCAGCCACCACCGTCTGCTAAGGCTCCAGCTCAAACTGCTTATTGGCTTGTCATGCCCTAGATAAAAGAAGGCACGACTCAAGTTAACCTGGTAATACAGAGTGTGGCTACAACATCTACTTTTATGGAGAGCCAGTCAGACAGAAGAGAATAGGCTTGTGGTGACCTACGTGTCACCTCAGCTTCTCTCCTTTTATCTCTGCTGCCCCCTTGTGGAGACCTGTGATCCAGCTGCACTTCAGCCATCGAGTGATGCCTGACATGCACGGGTATTCTTTCTTTGTCTGTCAGTCAGTGTTAATTTTACTGCAGAGGACCACTCGTCTCAGAAATGCTTTAATCTTTCACACTGTGTATAATAGCGACATATGCTTAGTTTAAACCTAAAAGGTCTCAGAAGAGAATGTGAGTCTTTCAACAATTATTGCGCTGGAACATAAACAAACCACACTATTCTGGTAACAGAGAGCTCAGTGTTTAGTTTTTGACAGTGATAGCTTAGTGAGTGAACTAGAATGTTCTTTAAAACTCTCATGTCAAGCCACGGATCCATTTCAGAGTAGGTCCAGGTTATTCAGAAGAGCCAAAATAAGATCGAGTTATCCAAGCCGAGAGCAGACTTATTATTATTATTAACATCCTTCTTATCTCTGTGAGGTGTCAACTCTCAAACCTTAACATCATTTGAATCAGTTAAGGAAGTTGTATGTCAAACATAAAAAAAAAAGCTCTCTTGATGAGAAACACAAACAACTGTGGGCAAATATCAAACAAAGGTATGGGTACTCATCTCTGCATCGCACACCTATATAGACAGCTGGAGCGCCAGTAAGGCAGGACTTGTACAGTAACAGTGTACTGTCTCCAAGACCACACAGGATTTGTTTTCCATCACCTTGGGAGGGACAAGGAAACACGGGATTGTTTTATTAGGATTTTTCAGTCAGCAGCTGATTTATTACATCCAAAAATAGTAAAGCAGCCTTTAAGACACAACTGTGAAATGTTGTGTTTGAAAGAGGAACATTCATCTTGAGAAAACAGCAACAGTGAAACTGTTTCTAATATACTGCCAGCCATTTTTCATAAATTATTGTTACCTTATTTCACCCTTACAGCACATGATGGACAATACTACATGCAGTCGACAGTTATTAGATCTACTAAAGGTTCTACATTGGCAAGTGTTTCTAATACAATCCCAAATCTGTTCACTCATGATCTTTATCTTTATTTAACCTGATTAATAACCTCAACCTTTAGCATTTCAACTGTTTAAATAATAGTTTGACAAAAAGACAAAATTACTGATATTGACCTACCTGAATACTGAAGGCATGAGACATGCTTGTTCACGCTAACATCAGCACACGGAATAGCCGGTGCCGCACCGTCTGCTGGGTAATCTTTAAGGAGGGAACCTCTAAATGGCAAAAGTACATTCACTATTCACATTTTATTATCACTGTCTTTTAGATGAAAGCACGATAGGTCACTTACGTATTTCCGTCAGCCTCTTTTCTAGAGGAAGAATTTTTTTGAACGTTTGTTTTGGGTGAAAACATGATCCTCCTGAAAAGAGGATAAACTAAATTAAAAAAAAGAACATATACAAACAACAAAACAAAATTTTGCTATCTTAGATCTGTTGTATAGCAACTATATTTTTACCTAACAAAAAGAAAATCTGAGATTAAAAAATAATTAAGCGAATAAGTTTTGGACAGTCCAATAAACTGTAATCTGATTATCTATCTGGCAAAAAGTTATTCTGTGAACATACCTCGGGGCACTAGTATATCCAGATGACTTCACTTTAGAGTGGAAAACCAGAGGCTGGTCTTTTACACCTTCATTAAAAGATAAGATGCTCATTAGGTCACCAGCGTAGAAGCATGTATTATAATGAGTATATATGTCTGCATTTCTAAAACATGAATCAATAGATGGTGCAGTGGCAGGATGAGGTAAGACCTTTAATATTGCTAAAATGACAATATATCTACCAGTATACTGAAGCAGTTTTAAAAGGAGGATTCAAGATTTCTGGGTGACCACTCCATGCTGTAAGCATTAAGTGTATCAGCCATGAACGGTGATGGTTCACTATGAGCTCACTTTTTCCACAGCCATTAAAATTTGTGAGCACTTCCAAAAACTGTTCTTCTGTCAAACAAAGGGGAAGTAAGAAAAGGTCATATAGTCTCCAGGGCCAGGCGTATATATACGTACACACTCTCTGGCCACGTTAGGTACACCTTGAGGTACTGAACCCCCTTCTGCCTTCAGAACTGCCTTAATTTTTGATTATATAGATTCAACAAGGTGCTGGAAAACTTCTTCTAGAGATTTTGACTCATGCTGACATGACAGCATCACACAGTTGCTGCAGATTTGTGCACTGCACATCCATGAAGCAAATCTCCCATCCCACCACATCCCAAAGGTGCTCTATTAGATTGAGATCTGGTGGCTGTGGAGTTGATTTGAGTACAGTGAGCTCACTTTTATGTTCCAAGCTTATCCCGCTGGAAGCATCCATCTAAACATGTGCAAACTGTAGCATTTAAATGATGCTCAGTCGGTACAAAGGTGCCCCAAGTGTGCCAAGAATTCATGCCAGTGATGATTGGATGGAAACTTCTGACCACAACTGTATGTTTAAACACGTTTCAATGTATTGCTCCACCCGTTTCCTATTTTAGTAAAAGATAAAGAAATGAAGGTTGTCTCAAGACTTTTGCACAGTGCTGCATATCATTTGTGCTAGCCTTTCAGCAACTACCTATCTGCATTTCATGAAACCCGGGAGAGAGGTGGAGCATAGGCAAAGGAAGAACTCGTTAAACTTTGGTGAGGATCAGAATTGTGTTGGCCTTGGAGGATGACACACACTCCAGATTTCCTTGTAGTTAAATTGTTTTTTTAATATTTTAACTGAGCAGACGTTAAGATGATACATAATGTAAATTTTAATAATAATTTCATCAGTGAAACTACAACAGATTTAAATGTTGAACCCGAACCTGAAAAGACTGACTGGCACTGTTGTCTTACCCAGTGACACAGTTTGTAGCATTAGCTTATTATTTACGTCAAAACCTGCCAATAGACACACAATGTGTAGTTTTTATTTCTTAATACAGTATATCGGAAAATGTATAAAAACCTGAACTGCATAATTCACCTGGTGGTGCATCAGTTATGTAGTATTTAAATGTTAGGTAAAGTATTAGTCCTTTTACGTTCTGTGAGACTGGTGGATTACATGCAAAACCACCTTCCACTCCTCTAATGTTTTGTGAGACAGCATACTAAGTAGCTTTTGCTGCTCCAGAACAGATTACATGTTGAAAAGTAAGCATTTTAGGCCAGAGACCCAATTAAATGGAGACGCAATCACTTGGCGTTGCTTAATGGCCCTATTGATCTCCTGCTGATGTATAATGGTGCTTTAGTTTTATGGGGCAGTAAAAATCCCATAATTTACGCTGACTTTACAGTAGACAGTTATGTGAAGCAAAGTGAGAGTTTCAGACAAATTTCCAAGGAAAGTCATATGTGCGTAAAATCACAGCAGTTTGCTGTGCGCTTGTTTTACGCCATTCATTACGAATTAGCCTAATGACAAAAATTATTCCAAGATGTTTCTTAATATTCAAATCCTTTAGTTCAGCACATCAGGATGTACATTGTCTAATGCAACAGCTACAACACCCAAAAACCTTCTGCTCACAAAGTGAGACAGCTGTATGCTCTGCTCAGGTCTTCACCTGTAGGACTTCAAACCCTGGGTCACTTAAAGGGGACATTATTCAAATATTCAAACACTGAGGTCAGCATATGTGTATGTCAGGAATCCCTATGATCTGATAGTTGTTCCACTCTTGTTTCTGTTTATCCCTAATATAGTAATTTGTGGCACAGATCTATGGATCTGAGTACAGAAGCCCCACCCACCCACCTGTTGTTAATGAAGGGAAGCCAAATACAAAGAAAATTACTTAAAGGGAGCCAAAATGGCTTGCTACAGATAAAAGATATTCTAGCTGAGCTAAAAAAGCATATAGGAGAGCCCCTTTGAAATGTCCAGTACTTTTTTGTGTGTTTGTTTGTTTTATAAGAATTAGCCAACTAAGTCTTGTTCTCAATCAGTCAACTCAGACCTCATTTTGCATTAGCTGTGTCACGGCTTTACTGACCTGTGATGAGCAGAGCAGACAGTAGCAGACTGCAATGCGAGTAGAACTAAAGGTATCAGAGGAACCTTAATAAAGAGTCACAGAACTACATTACAAACATGAAGCTAAAGTAAGGCCACAGTGTGCGGTCTGTATCAAGGTAACTGCTCTTTTTATTTATACCTTGTAAAACAACGTGCCCACATATTTAGGCATAGACGGGAGACCAAGACCAAGGTGAAATTGAGAACCTCAGTTTCTCTCTCTATCTTTGATCTGGTTTCACAGAAGAAAACTTTCTGCCATCCAAGATTTTACATCTTCAATACAGTGGAGATAACTAATATCGCTTGGATCACAATGTTTTAGTGGGAGATACAACTCATGCAGTGGGTCCAATCATTTTCAGTTCATTATTGGCACTTTATTTTCTGCTTATTCTGTAAGAGAAGATCCTGTAGATCACTGTAGTTTAGTGGGAATTGTAGGGTCCAACGGCTTGGAGTGCTTCAAGGAGTAGGCATGACGTGAAAAGGAAAGGAAAGGAAACTCTATTGTGCTCCACATCTGCCTTTCTTTGTTTCTTTATTTTACTTTATTCTTAATAAATTGTGACACCTCAGGTCAAACAGTAAAGCTGTCTATTCTCCCTCACAGAGAAATCTAAATGAATCAGATTCACATCTGCAGTATTTTCATGCTGACTGATAGGACTGATCTGATCACTCTCTATGGAAAATGTGTGTTGTGCATGCCTCCCAGTTTATTCAGTCCTTCTGTTTTACTAGTTCCCTGAAATCCTTTCTATAAAATGACTTAATTCAAGCAACAGCACTCAGGGGTTATAGTACACATCATGCAAAAAGTAACAGCAGCTGATTATAATCATCTCAAAAAGCCAGGAGTCCAGGTTCAGCTCATGATTCTGTTACACAGACATCTACTGTACACTCACAGCTCTTTTTTTTAAAGGCACCTTCAGCGGTCTCTCACACATGCAATGGAAGAACAATTCTATTTCCAAGGATCTTGAAGGTTTATTACATAATTTGTATACAATTGTGTAGATAACTTTAGGAATACAGAGGTGCATGGAGAGCAGCATGCTGGGTTAGTGTGTAAACGTTTGTGGTTTTTGGTCTGATAGTGCAGCCACACGGCACTTCTAGACTCTTCAGTACACCTCCTGCACAGTCTGGCACTGGCAAATTCCTTAACTCCAGCTGTGAGGAGACAGCTAATACTGCCTCTCAGCACTACCTCTCTGTATGATGTATGTATGTAAACGTCAGTATTTAGTAGGTCGCTCCAGGAGAACAGTTGCAAGCTGCCAGGATCCCAATCATAAACTTTATCTGTGATCCTAATGGTCCACCAGAGAAACACAAACAGGCTCACTTTACCTATGAATCCACAACAGGGAGAAGCAGCCAGTCAAAAAACAGGGTTAATGTAAGAGAAACCATCAGTCTGCATGTGCTGCTCTAACTGAAGTACCTGTTTATGAAAACAGGACAGTCGTATAAAACCCCGACAAAATGAGGGGAAGGAATCTTAAATTGTGAATGTTTGCAGATAATGAAGATGTTCTCAGTAACTCCTGAAATTGCCAAGCAGACTTTTATTAACCCAACAGTAAAATTTAAGAGGAACAAATCCCCCGAGATTGCATCAGAAAAGTCCTCCAGTGTTAAATAAAATCAAATAAAAAAATTGCCAAATCAAGCATGCAGAGCTACCTGCTGTGGCAACCCCTTGTGAATAAGGGAGCTGTTGAAAGTAGCTTTTATATGTGGTCAAGCAAAAAAACGGATAATGAGCCAGTCGTGAAATGAAACTACACACATTTTTACAGCTCAAAGTCATCAGATAGTAGTAGCTTTCTTTTTATTCTGTGTGTATGAGTATAAGTGAGAGGTGAGTGTTTGGGGATGCTGACCTTTCTTTTTAGGATGGCTGGGTTCCTTCCTCTTTAGCTCAGTATTGAGGGGAGAACTGAGCAGTGGAGGAGAACTGAAAACAAGAGAGGGGTGAAATGGAGGGGAGGGCTGAGGGAGTTACTGGAAATGAAGGAGCACAGCATTTTCCACTCTTATGGATTATTAGCCCCTCTGATTTCCAATGCCATGATATTGTTGACTCATGAAAAACCAGATGGCATGAATGTTTGTAATAGAGGAAGTTAATATGGAAATGTCAGAGTCAGAGGGCATTAGAGGCAGAAGGCCAACTTTAAAAACAGTCCACAATCATATATAATACTGCCGGTGAGCTCAAATGACCAGACTAACAAAACTGTATAACAGCATTGTTTTTGCAAGTTGTAACTATCCCAAATGATTATGCTTTGGCTCACAAATAGCAAATTTGTTAAAGCAGACAAAAAACACATTAAGTTGATTAAATTAGCCCTTATTGGTGCTGCTGGACTTTGCTAGGTAATCATTTATGGAGTTACGGGTAATGGCTGAATCAATGTTCCTTCTTTCTCAGAGGACAATTTAAAATCTTTGGCATTTAAAAAGTAATCTTATTGTGACTGTTAGCTTACGTATGCAAATTTAAAAGTTTAGAAGTGTATAAAGTGTAGTCATTCACTAGCCAGAGCAGTTTTGTGCTTTGTTCAAATAGTTGAAAAACACTTATTTTGTCTGTCATTTGTAGACTTTTTCATCTTTTTTTATTTTATTGTATTTTTTACAAAACAAGTAGCTGAAATACTTACTATTATACTACCCATAAAAATGGTTTTGATCAGTAAGACGAAGTGAGTAAGAAAAAAAGGTTTGGTCATTGTAGATCATCAAAATATTGTATCGCTACCTAATATTTTTCAGTTAACTCCAACTTTACCTTGGGAACACTGAAAATCCTTCACCACAAGCCAAGAGCCTTCCTAGGTCACATAGACGCACCTCCAACATGACCACACATGGGGTAAACAAAGAGCTCACTAACATCAGCATCTGTGTGGGAAATAAATTCAATTAATTAAAATTGTAATAAAAGAAAAAAAAACTATTCTTTTAGTAATAATATATACATAAACATGTGTTTTAAGCTATTAATTAATGTTTTGTATGTATGTGTGTGTTTTACACAGCCGTAGACTGTGAGAACATTACGTACTAACTACTGTTTTATATCAAAGTTAGCCATAGGTGAACCATAAACTCGGTTATTTAGTAGAAGTTTTAAGAAAAGATCAAAGCAAAGATGTTTAGGGATCAGTTTTAATGCTACAGCCATTTTCAAAAATACTGTATGTTTACATACCAGATATAGTACCTGACATGGGGACAGGTGGTGGGTGCATTTACACTCCAACAATCATAAAAGTTAATTTGTTAGTATTCTCCTGCTGAGAATACGTGTAACTGTTTACATTTATTTCCTACAGAGTTTATTAGGTTTGGCATTTATCCAAAAGCCTATGGAAAACGACTTTTTTCTATAATCTTGTTCTGGCTTGCCTACAAAAACACTGCAGCACATTTTAATTTCTACTTAGAACCTTCAAAAGTTCAGTGACTGCATGTTGCGTGGTTGTGACACCAATGTGTTGATAAAATCGGTCTGCAGACAAACACACATTAAAAACATTTTATCACACTATCATAACTAGTAAATCCTAGGTAATAATACCAGCAACACTGTATTAATTATAGAAGTCAAGCTGGAAAGGCAATTTTAATGGAAATACTCACAGAGTTATCACACCCTGGAGAGATGGTCCATGACCCAGCCATGGTGATGTTCAGCTTAGGGTAATCTACAAGAACGAAAATCATATTCATCCTCCTGTGGTATCACATTTAAAAAAGAAATGACAGCAACTATTAAATCAAATTTATGTTTTGATGTCTCAGCAGTGGAATCTCTCAGGGGGAAACCACGTTTTATTGGAGGCATACCTGAGTTTCTTAAAGAGAGACAGAAAGATCGCAGAAGCCATGTCCCCAGCAGCCTACCTTTGAAATATAGCGCTGTTACCAGTTCAGACGTAGCCAGATCGACCACATACAGACCATCAGAGCTTCCAATACAAAACCAGCTGTTGTCACTGCAGGGCCCCCAAACAGAAACATATGGAAAAACCATGTTAAGGGATTTTCTCGCAAAAGAATTTTTCATTTGGGGTCAGACAAACGATACAAAAGATCAACATACTGATGTGATGAAGTGGCAAGACATGTACACCATAAAACTATAGGCTTTGATTCAAGTTACCTTTGACTTCATGTAGTCTAAACTATATACATTCAGCACACTGGAAACTAATACCACAGAGAAGAAAGGAGCTCTGCTCTTTTATCCACTTCCTGCTCTGGGCTGCATGCTGAGGTTTTGAGTTTGCGGGCAATTTATGTTTGGAAGGTTTTACATTTTTGTGCATCATTATTTTCATACTGCTATGTGGAATCTTAATTGAGCAAAGCCTGTGAGCTACTTTAGTTTGGCACATCGAGCTGTACTGTGCAAAACATACATAACATGCTTTACTTTCCTAGTGTTATATGCCACATATACTCCTAATTTATTGATATATTTAAGCTTTCCTTTTCACTTTGACACATCAGCATCACTGCTGTTTCAACCCCTCCACCAAAACATTCACAAGTCTCCAGAGCAAGATTTATTTATCAGTACCCAAATTTATAGAAACATACTTGCAGGGAAAGATGAGCTGGAAGTCCGGATCCCAAACTCTGTTGTGCCAAACTGTACTGCTGTAATAAATCAGTTACTTCAAATGTGTGCTGTCTGAATAGTGTCTAAACAGTGATGCTAACAGGGAATGTAAATGATTACTTTACTTTGTGTTATACAATGAATATGTGGCTTGCAAAGAAACTTCAAAAACTTCAAATTATCACACACTGACTCTGCTTCCATTTCTTCTATATTTCACTCTAACAGTAAAGTGTGAAGTCAGTAAGTCGCTGAGCTCTGCACTGAGATCACAAGCTTTCCTCACAGCAATTAGGAATCATACAAATACAGTCACGTCTAGGTATTTTTCAAGTGCCTGCCTCCTGTCACAGCAACAATATGTTTCAACGGTCTGAAACTTTATGCTTCGAGACAGCAGTTTCCCGCGACGTGTGAAGTTTCCTTCAGGTTTCCTGTGAGTGTGTGAACACGTGCAGCAATTAGTCCATAAGGATGTGGCATGTCGTTAAGGACTTCTTTTCCAGGAGCTTGTGACACTGTGTTAATGGCACAAATATGCAGCCTTTTTTTTTTTAAATTTGACATATGTGTTATAAGTCATTTTGGTAATATTTTCCTGGATGACATACAATTTGCACTTTGTGGAATAATGAACGAAATACAGCCCTTGAGAATACATATAGCTGACAGTCATGCTTTATTAAGATTTCCTGTCAAAAATGAAGAGAACCAGATCTTCCTTGTGCTAAAATCAAACAATATGATCCACTGAGAGGGAGGAAGCGAGTGAATGAAAGGCTTGCATCTTGTTTTTTCTTGTGACTAATGAATGAAGTAAACTACATCTACCCCTCTGTGGACTAATCCATCCACCCACACTGTATGAGTTTATGTAGTTCTACCAGTTTAAAGGAAGTTGTAATAAGGGTCAAGACACCTATTCCAGCTAAGCTGTACTTACTTTTCTTGGTCACCATTGATGCCTGAAAGAAGCCTACATAAAGCCATGTTGAGAACAGGTTTTGAAGTCTCCACTTTATCAGCAGATGATTTTCCAACACACCCTGAAAGAAAACATGAAAAAGTAGCATCAAAGTAACTGAGTGAACTTTTCCAACTAGTTTAAAGAACTATCTGTTTCATGTCGCGTCACCTGCTTGATGGCTCACAGTCTCTTGGTGCATTTGATGTCTTTTTTCCATCTTCTCAAGGTCCATTTTGGTCACTAGGTGACACTTGTGGTCGTCACTGAGTGAAAAGCACCACACCTAAAACAGACAGTTGTCTTTCAGCTTGTGGAATTTCAGTGTCTGAGCCTTTTGAGCTGCGGCGTGCCTCAGTCACCAACCTGTCCATCAGTTGAACCAGTGATAAGGTGCCTGTCCTCTTCCAAGAAGAATGCAGTGAGCAGTGGAGAGGCTAAAGGATTAAGGAAGTTTAATATTTTCAAACCTTCAAATTTTAGAAAATTGAAACCTATGGTTGAATAATCATAACTAATTTACTTTATACTAATGCAGTGGCTTCTATCACAGGAACCCTGGGTACAGAAAGGAGAAATCCCCAAAAAGAGATACCAATCCTTAACCAACAACCTAATCTGACATCCCAGTTTTTCCAGTACTATTTGAAAATAGAGTTATCATTTCTACTGTACAAAGTGAATAAGAGTATTGCAGGCTAAAGGGCCCAAGCTCAAAAGAATGACTGATTACCGCTCCACCAACATGATTTAAAATAGTTATATCATACCTGAAAGCACAAACGACTGGAAGAAAACAGCTTCAGTTTTTAAATCCCACACCTAACAAGACAGAAGCAAAAATCTAAAAGCACAAGTAAGGTGTGCACAATTTTTTTTTGTAAGCCATTATACCTCACTGTTGCTAAATAAAAAAGTGTAAAATTTAAAGTAATACCCTAAAGGTGCGGTCTTCTGATGTGGTGACGAGGATATCGTTATTCCAGGGACAGAACTCTGCTGATGTTACAGGTCCCAGGTGGCCCGTCAAGGTACGGATCGTTTCTGGTCTCTGATGTGGAAAAACAACAGTAAAACTTGAGTAAGAACAAGTGGTGATTACTGTCTTTTATTAAATATTTTTTTAAAAAGTCAATGAGGTGACTGTAGCTCAGCAGGTAGAGCAGGTCATCTACTAATCTTAAGGTCAGGTTTAATCCCTGGCTGCTCCAGCTTGCATGCAAAATATCTTAACCTCAAGTTGCTCTCTGCATCCATCGGAGTGTAAATGTGTATGAATGTTAGACAGAGCATAGAAAAAAGTGCTTGTATGAATGTGAATTGGTGAATGAGGCACATGTTTTAAAAGTGCTTTGAGTGATCAGGTAGAGTAGAAAGTATAAGAACCAGTCCATTTACAACCCTTTAGTTTAAATGCATTGACCAAGTGGAGGACGTACATCATGATCATCTGGTACCTTTGAGCTGAGAATACATGCAGTTGCTCCCGTGCATGCAGCCACTCGTTCATCAGAGAAACAAAATGAAAGATGAACAACCTCCCCCAGCAACGTCCCGATAACTGTTCCAGCTGCAACTTTACCTGCAAACCAAAGATTTGTCTGCTTACATTTAAACTTAACTCAGGAAAATGATCATATTCCCTACATGATTTGATATGAAGAGTGCGCTAAAGTTCCGCAACATTGCAAAACAGAGCTTTATAATGGGGAAAAATGTGCGTGATTTGGGGTAGAGAAAGTCTTTACTGCAGAGCACTGCTCACAGCATGCAATAATTCAGGGTCAAACACACAGAACTATGTATCGTTACCATCCTGTGTTCTCTTCTGGCACAATTCAATATCCCAGACAATGACGTAATCAGCAGAGGCGGAGCAGAGGATAACTGGACTGCTTCGTTTTCCAAAAGTCAGGGCACTGATGTCACCATGGTGACCAGTTAGCACGAGGGGCTATGAAAAAAACAATAAAAAAATACTTTAGTAAAGCATAAAGAATGGTCAGTGATCAAGAAGGTCAATGACATAGCAGCTCATGTATCTCACGATCCATTACAGTCCACAGGTTATCGCCTGTAAAGTGACAAACGTGACCTTGATCTCTAGCACAATTTTAAACGAAGATCTATTCAGTAGGTTCCCTACTGTCTGACAAAAACAAAAGTATGTTCAGAGTAAACTGCAGGCCATTCGTGATTGTGACTAAATGCAACATTAAAATATATAAAAGGTGAGTGGATAGTGCATAAAAGTTTCTTTGCATGTTTGTGCATAAAAGTTTCACAGATTTTACCATTTTTAAATGTACTAAGCTGGAATCCACATAATCTGAGGCCTGAATGGCCTAGGGCTAGTAAATGTGTAAGACAGAGAAGTTAAACAGCCACCTGCTGGCCTGTTTGGGTTAGTGACACTGTTTCTTCCAGATGAGTTCGCCTTGAAACAAACTGGCTGGCAAAATGACAATAAAGTCTTTCATCTAAGAGGAAAAGCAATCTGCCTACACGTGGCTTGTTCTCGCGGTCATGACACGAGTGAATTAAGAAGCTAAAATGAAAGTTGTTTGAATGCAGATGAACTGTTTGTTTAGTTTGCCATGATATTCTAAATCTAACGTGGAAATCTGGTAGAATTATTGTAAACTTTGCTGCAGCATTTCAGTAGGAATCCATCTCTGAGGGTCAAACATTCAAATATATAGTTTAAAAAGACATTTTTGTAAAGAAATTAGATTTAATAACTAACAAACCGTCTGCTGTCCGTCCTTTGTGCTGTAAATGAGCACTTCCTTTCCGTGGCGTGGTATGCTAAAATAAGAGTAACAGCATGCGAGCTGCCGGTGTGACAGAAGTCTGTCACAAGTCAAACTGAGCTTTTCAGTCAACATCTTTGCCATCTGTCACAGGCTAACACTGTGACACGACCCTCCGCTTGCTGTGTTACGAATGTAACGCTAATTATCTCCTGGGATTAGTAGTTGGAGCGTCATTATTAACTATGTGTGCATACTTATACAGTTACTGTCGTTAAAATTAACTGTGCTCGTCGACGCTTAAATCGCTTTAGAAAATGTTGATCGTTGCTATGACACCGAACATTTCCGCCACGACAGATCGTCTACTATGTGGCGGTGGTTCACTCAAGTCGTAATCCTAATGCCAGGCACGCAAACACGCACTGCTTCCTGGATTTGTTCTGTCACGTGCTTTAATCACGTTTGTTGTTTTAAAAATGTCTTCACGCGACATTTCTATCATCAAAGCTGTACGCTTGGCCTAGTTTATGTAGCTTTTGCATCCAACTCCAGAAGTATTTGGAATTACGGTTAGAGTGGAGCTTCTCTAAAAAAAATATCCGTACTTGTACTTCACCATTTGACCGCAAGATGGCAGTCCCCATTAGATTGTGTTCTTCTTTCTGTTTAAAAAAAATAGTGATCGGAGTAACAATCTAACATATATTTATACAACAGAGTTACTTAATTCAATATAAATATGAAAACTTAGGTGGCGGTATTGGATACAAGGTTATTTTGAGCTTGTGTT
Source organism: Etia nguti (assembly GCA_015106755.1). Taxonomy (NCBI): domain Eukaryota; kingdom Metazoa; phylum Chordata; class Actinopteri; order Cichliformes; family Cichlidae; genus Etia; species Etia nguti. The sequence goes on along the minus strand of VUQG01022332.1, from coordinate 9,811 downwards.
AATATTGTTAATGCTGCTCGTCATTATTAAGCTATAAATAATTTTATATAAAATATTTTATATAATTGTTAGTTGTAGTATTAGTAGTAGTATGCGCACAAGTTTTTTTTCAGGATTTTATTTTATTATAATTTTTTTTTACAAGGATTTCAAGTTGCTGGGGACCCACAGAAAAGATGATTCCATCAGAGAGAGAAAAAAAGATGTTCAAGCTAATTGCATTAAAAAATAAAATACAATAAACACACAGTATGATTACATCTGTAAATAAGCTCGTTGCGTAAATATGCTCAGTGGCATATTCAGTCTGCTTACAGAAGTTCACTTTAAGCAAAATTAAAGCATACATAATAATAATAATAATAATAATAATATCGCTTTTATTAATGCTTTTGTTCGACTTCCCATTGCAACCTTGTGCATAAAGCGTTCTGTAAAAAGGAAGTTCTTCATGGTGAAACGAAGAACCAATTTCTGCAGTAAAAGACATCAGAGGACAGGAGGTCTTAAGTGGATTTCGAGTCATCCTGTTTGCTAAAGGTTTATAAAAAGCACCGACGGAAATGGGGCATGCTGGGAATCGTAGTTCTCCCGTTGAGGTAGCGGATATGACGCATGTGTTGTGCAGCGGGTAGCTGGGTGTCGTCCGCAGTCTCCTTTGCTGTAGTTGGATGAATCAGTCGACGTTGACAGTCAATGGGATATGACAGTGCTTTTGTAGTAGACCGCTAACTTTAGCTAGACCGTTAGCTGGCTGTCAGGTCTTTAGGAGTGCGTTAGCCGAAAGAGAGAATTTCCAGTGCCAAGGCATTTTTGAACAAAGTTGTACAATTCATCAGCCTTAATATCTTTATAAGATGACGCTGATGATGTTTTCGGGTAAAGGAAGCTAATTTAACTTAAGCTAGATGGCTAGCTACCGTGTCATCAACTTGTGAATGTTATAACTTAGTCACTGTGCGGGCCATAACAACCTTATTCATTAGAGAGTGTAGCTAACTAGCCGTTGTATTAGCCGGGTAGCATTACAGCTTGAACTGAGAATCGAAACGAAGTTAAAGTAGTGCTAGTGAAGCTAGCTAGTTTTAACTCGTAGAATGAAAAAGACACAGCCTGGCACATTGGATTTTGTTCCTCAAAAAGACATCGTATACAACAAACTTCTGCCGTACGCGGACAGGCTAGACGCTGAATCCAATGATATTTTGAGTAAGATAAAAGGAAACTTGGGCCGAGCTGTTCAGCTTCGAGAGATATGGCCCGGTGTCCTTTTTTGGACGAGGAAACTTTCCACGTAAGTAACACTAATCTTTAATGTCCTAATCTAACAGTTGTTGCTCACTTGGTAATGTTTGCAGCATTGAGACTATTGAGAAGTAACGTAAACAACATATATTTTAACACTGTAACTCGTAAAGTGTAAAATGCGGTGTGTTTATTATATAATAAGCCGAAGTGTTTTGTAGGAACTGTGTGCACACTGATCAGTCAAACTGAAAACTTTGGTTTGTTTTGCGTGTTTTACGAAACACGGTCGCTGCCTCACGGCCTGGTGTGCTTAATGACTTATAAAACGCTACACAGCTTTGAATGCCCGGTAGCTAAAGTCTGTCGGGCATCTGATTAGGGACGCTACGGGTTTCATAATCAGGCCAGTGTCAAATACACAACCTGACCCAGACAGAGCGGCACAGTAGCGGGTCATTTTAATTGCTGTTCCGCAGCTGACATTTTCATTTTGAAGCAGTGAGTCAGATGACGGCTCACCAGATATCGCAAAATTTTAATTTTATGGTTTCCTGTCAAGCTGCTGTAAAGGCGGCCCTTGTGCATAACCACCTTTTTATATATTCATTATCATAATTTCAGATCATGTTTCAGTGGTCCACATGGCTTTCTGTTGAATGTTTGTGCCAAGCTCTTCAGGTGAGGCCATAGGTGGTCTTGCTTGACTCAGTAGAGTATGCTTAAACATGACATTTAACATTTAACCCCCTGATTGCACCAGCAAAAAATATTGTCAGTATGGATAGTTGATTACTTTATGCCTGCTTTAATCCGTTTCAGTCCCAAAAGTTGGCTCATTGCACTGTTCAGGAATGACTCACTGCCGGATCAGGCAAACGGAAAGTTGACTGTTAGGCTGACCCAGATTGTGTTTACCAGTATCTTTACACTTAAAGCTTGATTTAAAAAAAACAAAAACGTTTTCAGTTTTCATTTTAAGTTTTCTACAAGGTTTATTCAAATTTAGTATTTATTTTAAACATTAAACTATTTTCTGACTTTTTTTTATTTTTTATTATATTGATTACCGAGTTCATTACATTCCTGTGTCTTATACATGTAAACACTTTGGACCTCTTATTATCTGTGCTGACACTGGATAATTTTCCCACATTCTGTTCTCCTTAAGGTACATGAGACTGTACGGGCGCAAATTCAGCAAAGAAGACCATGTGCTGTTTATCAAGTTGCTCTACGAGCTAGTGACGATACCCAAGCTGGAGATCAGCATGATGCAGGGCCTTGCTCGGCTTCTTATTAACCTCCTCAAGTAAGAGTGGTTCCTGTCTGGTTTACTCAACAACTTGTACAGATGTGTTTTTGGTTTCTCCAAGAGTGACGTTACATACACGTAAACGTGCTGCAAGCTCACCAGTGATGATTTGTCTGGTGAAGACTGCATAATCAGGTAGCTTTTGCGTGTTTCTCAACTTCTATGCATATGTCATATTCATCTTAACAGGAAACGAGAACTCCTTTCAAGGGAGGACCTTGAGTTGCCATGGAGACCGCTGTATGAGCTATACGACAGGATTCTTTTTTCAAAGACGGAGCATCTCGGCCTCAACTGGTTTCCCAAGTATGCCTCTGGTTTTAAGTGAACCCTGCTAATGTTGTTATTAAAAAATTAATAAATAAAAACAAATGAAAACTGTGCTCAAACTTAGAAATGAGGTATACTTTTTGGTTTAGCTGTTGAGTTAGATTTCACAAATTAAGGTGGGATTGTTTTTTGTTTTTTTGTTTTTTTTAAAGCAGCAGATAATGTGCTTTAGGCAACATTTATTTCAAGATTAGTCTGAACTGCTCATATGACAGTCAGTTTACACTGAACAGCTCCTCTACCTCTACATTGTTTTAAAATACGTGACACAATCATCTTTATTAATCCTTCTTTGTAACTTCTCAAAAAAAGCAACTATTTCCTATTCACAACCTCTTTAATACAGCACTTGACCGGCTGTGTGGAGTTTGGAGGAAGTCTGATTCCCTTCAACTCGCCTGCCGTTTGTTAGTCAACTTTTTGTTGCAATTTTTGTGTGCGCAGCCCTATGCAATGCTGTCTCAGAGAAAGATTGTCCTGAAATGTGCGTTATCATATTTATTCTTTTAAAATGACTCATTTCTCATCTTTCTCTAAGTTGGCCAACTCTTCACTCTGCCTGCCAGTGCCATTATCAAATGTTATCAGGGAGGATGTCTAAAAAAAAAAAGCCTGCTCCGAGACATCATGACCTTGCCGTTAGAAGTCAAATTTTTACTTTTTCCCCCCATAATTTCAGTAGACTGTCTTCCTGGTGTTAACATCCATTTATTTATTTTTCTTGATTCAAATTAAAAAGGATCCCTTGTGTTAGTTGCTATTTAATTCAAATTATGGCCTGGTTATTTTCAAACAGGCTCTTTTACGATGAACTATAGCCACTATGATTTTTACACTTTAGCATGTCTTCAGAATAGTTTTGCAGAGATGTTAAAATGTTGGTTCGTCCTGTGCAACACCCATGAAGGTTCCTGTGAAGTTCTTAGCAAGCAGTGCGAGGTGCTCTTTTAGGGTGCTATGGGAACATTGCTACTTTGCTAGCAAAATGCTTTCATATTGAGCTAATGTAAGCAAGCTGCTTTGGTTGGTCAGCTAATCCTTGTCCAGCCCATATTAATGCACACAAAAAGATAATATGTTGTATAAGTTGCTGCACAAGTAATAGGCACTATCTTGTGTGCTGAATGTGTTTTTTTTTATGCCTTTGTCTCCTTTTACATTCAGTTATCTACGGCCTCGTTCATCCTCTAAACACGTAATGATAAAATTGGTTCAGAGGTGGTAAGGATAAACATTTCTCTTTGTGTTTTTTGTTTTTTTTGTTTTTACTTTGAATTCATCTTTTGAGACACCATGTTGCATGTGAAAGTGAAAACTGGACACCCCATATGCAGCTTGTGAGAGAAGGAAAAAAAAATCAGGAGTTAATCAATGTTAACATTTCACCCATATTGGAGACTGTCGCACTGCAGCTAACAAATTTTTGTATCATTCTCCTATTCCCGATATCAGCCATTAGCTCATATTAATAGATGATTATTTTATTTAACACGTTTTCTTAAATGCGTCTAATCTTTCATGCTATGTGATGACAGCATCAGATTTTGATGACCATATTAGGATGTAGTACAGTTTACAGTATTTATGACACATTGTGGAACATTTATCATGTTATATGCTTGACTGTAGTTTCATTAACTCATAAGCTGTCTAGCTTTTTGTTGTTTTTCTTGTTATACATCCCCACTCTAACTTGCTTTGAAGTCCTGGGTTTACTCAGCAACATTTTCAAGAGTTTAGACATTTAGGAGCCCAAGTTCTTATAATTTTTTTTAAAACTGTAAACATTTTTTTCTAGTATTTGTAGGTTATATAGAGTGGTCCTTACCACAGAGTGCGCTCACATTTTTCTGCTGTTGGATTTGCATATTTTGGGGTTTTTAGCTGGTGTGTTGTGGGCTTACAGTGTAAACAGTAGATCAGTGCATTCAGTAGGTTGCAGTTTGGCTTGCAGAGCATCACCCATAATGCGGCTATCGATTAAGAGTTAAATCTGTGTCGGCTACAGCTATGTAAAGACTCGAGTGATGCAAAGATGGACAACAAGCTGTTGAGTGGTATTTTTCAACCAGGCATGGTTTGACTTTGCATGTCAGTAGCTAGATGGGATTGTAGAAAGGAGCCTAAGAACTGTGGTTATATCATTTCCTGTCATTCAGTCTTTATGTGAAGATAATCACGTCAGGAATTTTTTTTTTTTTTTTTTTTTTAAATTAAAAAAA